>JASAMX010014998.1:0-11008 GCA_030248175.1 Microlaimidae sp. YZB2_3
GCCATAATTTTTTTATACTTTTTCCTTTTTGGGCGGGAGGGGGCAATAAAACAGGAGGGGGCATATGTGTTTTTTTTGGGGAAAGGGGTGTCAATTTTCCCCCAGAGCCAAAATTTCAGACCTCTTTCTAGAAAAAATTCAGCCCCCCCAAAGCTCGAGAGCGGTCCGGCCTGACGCCTGACCCCCTCCCTTAGCGAGGCGAGGCTGACCCCCCTCCTGACCAATTTGGAAGTATAACTTTTTATTCACTGTCAAAACACGGTTTTTTAGTTAAAAACAGTGTTTAAATACACTTTTTAGGTCTAAATAGGCTGTTTTAGTATATAAAATTCAATATTAGACCTAAAAACCTTTAAATTTTTGATTTAAAAAAACTTTGTTAACAAATTGGACACCCATCCTCCTGACCCAACCCCTAAATTTGAAATCTCGCACCCGGGGTCGACTCCCCCTCTACACAGCCAAGGAAGTCCAGTCCGGACCTCCCCCTAAAAATTTTGGCCATCCATCCCCCGGGGGTGGACCCCCCATAAGCGCACCTGACCACAAACACCTATAGAGGGGGCACCGCACCACAGCCATTTATATTCCGAAAGTAATGGGAGGGGGCAATTCCAGACCCTGAGTAGGTCTGTTTATATAATATAATCATAGATGAACAAAGAGGGGTAGAATGGGGTCACCCCCCTCCAACCCTGAAATTTTGGAGCCCCCTCCCCTAGAAAAAAATCCAGGTCGTACTTTTTTATACTAAATTTTCTTCCAAAAATGTGAATTTTTAACACAAATTCATGTTTTTACACTCTTTTTATACCTGAATATCGCTTTTTATTCAATAAAATGTAGTATTATTTCATAAAAAACCATTATTAAACTTTTAATGGTTTAAAAGTATTTTGCTTCGGAAATTGGACCCCACTTGACCCCCCTCTAGGTTTCAAAATCTTCCATCCCGCCCCAGGTCGACCCCCCCTCTCCAGAAAGGTAGGGGGGTTCGACCCCCCTAGGCTAGGACCCCATAGATTTTGAAATTTCATTTACCCGTGGTAAACACCTAACCTCCCCCCAGCTTTTTGGTCGTGTTCATCTCTTCCCCCTCCCAATAAAACCCCTGGGGCAGTGCTAATGCAAAAGTCTAAACTTGTGAAATGCCCGTGTCACACCTCCGATTTAAAGGGGAACCACAATGAAAGGCATTTTGAAAATGGGGATGGATCATTTTTTAACGGATGGGAGGAAAAAACTTTAAAAAAACAAAAAAGATAAAGTTTTACAAAAAATAAGGCAGCATCAAAAAAAATTGCAAAAATATGTCAAAAATAATGATATTTTTTAAATATCTTTTTTAAATATCTATAGTGTTTTTTTGTATTTAAACTGGTAGAGGCGTAACATACTGGCAATTTGTAGCCAGGGGGATCGGGGGATTAATCCCCCCTCAAATTCTGGGAAGGCAAAAAATTCTGTAAGGGTCTCCCTCCTGTGGTTTTTTTTTAAATTGGGGAAAAAATTTTCCCTGGGTACTCTGCAAATGCAATGTATTAAAGCTATCTAAAATACATAAATAAGACTGATTTAGGATCTTGAAACCTCTTATTCACAAAAATAAAATTATTCAAAATTTAAAACATTAGTGCAGTGCATACTGCAGCATTTACCATAAAAACCTAACCAAAATTGAAAAAAAAAAGATTTTTTATTAAAAAAAAAACGTTTGTTCTTTGTTAAATAAAATGGCATATAATAATACCTTAAAACTATTTAATTATAACTTTTATTGTTATATTTATTTAAAAAAAAGAAAATAAATCAAAATTCTGTAGTTAAATTTAGGTTTCCTATTGCCTTTTAAGAGCTTAAAAAGAAATAATTTCCCACCCCGGGGGGCATTCTGCCCCCCGGACCCCCTGACAAGGGGCTCTGCCCCTTGACCCCGCTGCAGGACTCCCGATCACAGATCCCCCCTTTCTGGGATGCTCTCGCCCCTCAGACGCCCCTTGTGGTCACGTATAAAGCACTTTCCAAACCCCCCCTTAATTGAAATCCTGGCTATGACTGTGTATACTTTTTCTGTCAGTGTCTAAAACCTGTGCACTGCCCGCCCCCCCGGGGGTTTTATTGGGGGACGGGCAATTCCAAAACGGGGGGGCAACTTTTTTAAAAGAGGGGGGAAGAGAGGTGGGAAAAAAAGGAGAAAAAAGAAAGGAAAAGGAAAAAAGGGACAAAAAAGGCGAAAATAAGGTAAAAATATGTCTAAAATGGTTTAAAATACATTGAAATAGGTTAAAAACTGCAAAAATATCGCGATGATGGCGTCATCATACGTAAAAAATGGTGTCATAATTTTAGGGTAAGTACCCTAAAGTACTTTTTCATTTTTTGGCGGGGGGGTACGGGTAAATCCTCCAATAAAGCGGGGGAGGGCATTTCCAGACCGTGCACAGGTCTGGTGGTGGTGACTGTATAATTTATATTCGAGCGTCTTTTTGTAAATTAATGTGTGTTTGTGTTTCAGTGGGAAGCGTGCGAGGGCGGTGGAAGCAGGGATGTGGTCCCGGACCACCACCGTAAGCGCCGTCGCTCCCAGGTGGACAGCACGGGCTCAACTGTGCTCGCTGCCGAAGAACCCCCACGCACTCGCAGCCGACAACAGCCTCTCGACGCCCTCTCCCCCAACGGACGGCGACACTCGAGAAAGTAGGCTTCTTTTTTAATTATTGATTGATTGAAATCTTTCTGAGTTTTTACTGTAAAACGTTACAATTTATTTCGTTTGTGTAAAAGAATTCAAGAAGATCGTAGAGTTAGGCTGTCAAAAAATTAGGGAAGGAGTAGCTCCCTAGATTTTTTTGTGAGGGGAAAATTTTACACCAAATAAACGTGGACCCCACCCTTTTGCCATCGATGTTTTTGGTCAGGTTCGCTAGGGGCAGGGTCCACCTCCGGGTGGAATGCCAAAATTTTTTAGGGGGGTCCGGTCCGGATCCGGACCCCCCTGGCTTTTTAGGGGGGTCGACCCCGGGTGCGAGATTTCAAATTTGGGGGTTCGATTTTTTAACAAAGTTTTTTTAATCAATAGTTTACGTGTTTTTAGGTCTAATATTAAATTTTATATACTAAAACAACCTATTTAATTTAGGCCTAAGAAGTAACACTGTTTTTAACTAAAAAACCGTGTTTTTGACAATAAATACAAAATTATACTTCTAAATTGGTCGGTAGGGGAGAAGAAGGGGGTCAGGCGTCAGGCCAGACCGCTCTCGAGCTTTAGGGGTGAGGGGGACCTGGATTTTTTCTAGGGGGGTCCGAAATTTTGTATCTAAGGGGAGGTGTACCCCTCTGTCCCATAGGTGGGTAGGAGGGTTATACCCTTCCCCCAAAAAAATACCGATTATAGCTGACACCCCTCCTAAAATTTTGGGGTAGCCCAATATTTGGGGGGTCCCAGTACTAAAAACGCTAAAAATGGGTATTTGAGGTATACCCCAAAAAAATTTTGGGACACCCCCAAATTTCTGGGGTCGGCGTCGGGTATACCCCCCAAAATCCGAGCATAGGTGAGAAAGAGAGGGGGCAGGTTGGGGTACACACCCCCCTAGTCTCGAAATTTCGGGACCCCTTGACGAAAATCTAAGGGCCCCCCTCCTCTCCTCCCAAATTTCCGAATTTTTTACCCCGGACCCCCCTCTAGATATTAAATACTGACCCCCCTTCCCCCTCGGAAAAATTTTAGGTACCTTTTGTATACCGAATTTTCTTGCAAAAACGTGAATTTTCATCACATATTCGTGCTTTTACACCATTTTTATACATGAATATGGCTTTTTATTCAATAAAATGTAGTATTATCCTATAAAAAGAACAATTATTAAAGTTATTATGGTTTAAAACTGTTTTGCTTTGGACACCAAACCCCACCTGACCCCCCTCTAGATTTCAAAATTTCGCACCCCGGGTCGACCCCCTCTAAAAAGCTAGAGGGTGTCCGGACCCCCTGGGACCCCCCTCCTAGAATTCAAAATTCGATTTACCCCGGGTAACCACCCCCCCCCTTCCCCTAGCTTCCCCGACCGTGCTCACCTATGAATCCGAGAAGCTGGCCACCTATGCTCTGTCCCTCCTCCGAAAACATCTATGCCTCCTGCTGCTTCGCTCCACAAAAAAGTGCCAATTTTTATTAAATAAAATAAAAATACTATCATAAACATTAAAAAAACTTCTAAAAGAGCTATGTAAAAAGTTAGAGAATAATGAGAGAGTAAAGAAAGAGTATAGTCCACTCCTTTCTTTCCCTTAATTTAAGATTTTGGACCTTTCCAGAAAAAAATCTTGAGAATTAGATTATAGCTGATAAAAAAATTTTGTGTTTGTCAAGAAAGAAATTATGCTGGTATTTATGGTCTGATTGCTCAGACCTGTGCACTGCCCCCCCCCCCCGGGGGTAAAACGGGGGGGGGCAATTCCAAAATGGGGGGGCACGGGAGGCAACTTTTTTGAAACGGGAGGGGGCAAGCAGGTGAGAAAGAAAAAAAAGGAGAAAAAAGAAAAAACGAAGGGAAAAGGGACAAAAAAGCGAAAATAAGGTAAAAATAGGTCTAAAATGGCTTAAAATACATTGAAATAGGCTAAAAACTGCAAAAAATGGCGTCATAATTTTAGGCTACTTTTTCATTTTTTGGCGGGGGGGCGGCATTTCCAGACCGTGCACAGGTCTGGATTGCTGGTCAAAGTTTTCTGCTTATGCATATGCTGGTTGTGCTGTGCAATTTGAATATCATAAAATAAAAAGTTATATAAAACGATTAAATTATACTTTTAGTATATAATTATGGTAATGGTAGTATTGAATGGCGTAACCGTAAATATGTAGGAAAAACTAATTGAGGTCCCTCAAAATCTTAAACTACCAAACCAACCGTAAAAAAATTTAAGATACCTAACTATTTTTTGTCACGGGCGGCCAAAAATGCTTGTGGGTATATAGCATATGTATAGCAGTCTTGTTCACGATTCAGCTATGCCTTTTCCCCACCTTATTCGTGCGTGGCTCCCTGCTTCCCCCACTTGAAATTAAAAATAAAGATATAATGCTTTTTTGGACTGGACCTATATCCTTAAAAATTTTGTTTCAAACTCTAAGCCATTTTTTAAAGTTTTAAACCCATTTGTACATCAATTTCAATATTTTGCCTTTTTTTGAAGAATCCCCCCTCCTGCTCCTGTTATACGATTTAGGTACTGATAGATACCTCCTTTATTGTCTGTCTATTATTTTATTTGTTTTGTTTTTTTTTTAAAGATATAAGCTGAAAACGTGAAAGAAAACTTTTTTAAAGGGTCCATATTTGGGAGGGACTAATAGTGGCAATTGGTGGGTTCTTGTCAATGCTGCTAAGCCCAAGTGCGTGTGCATTTTTATTCATTGTGCAAGGTTATCAGATCTTAAAAAAGTTTGGTATATTATGTTTTTGATTAATTTAATTGTTTTGTTAATGTATTATCACGCGCGCGTGTCGGCTGATTCAGTAGAGCCCCAAAAATACGTAGGAATGCCCCACCCTGTGGTTGGGGTGTGGTAGGGCGGGGGTAAAGAGTATAGATAATGCGGGAGTGAGTCAGATGTGTTCTTGAATGACGAAGGGACTGGGATGGGGGGCTAGAGTAGTAGAGCGGGAGGAATGATGCGTCTGGCTGACTGCGCATCCGCCCCCACGAATATTTCCAACACTCCTCTGCGCGCTCTCTCTCTCTCTCTCTCCTTTTTTCCCCCTCCTCTCTCTCCCAACCAGCGGACTGGAGAGATAGATAAATGGACGGGCGGAATTTTCGCTTTACTACTACACCCGCCGAAAATATACGCACGGGGACCGTGTGCGTTCTCATTTTTAGCGGAGAAACGGCGGGCGGGTTTCGGAGGGGAAATCACGGGGTTTTCATCGATGGTTTTTTTCGCGTCACCCCACGAATAAATTGAGATGCATATATTTATGTTTTATCTATGCATATATTTATGTTTATATCATGTACAAATATGCACTCGCATTGCAACTATATATATATATATGTATATAATATATTTGAAAGAGGTTAGATGACATTTATATGGTATACCCGGAAAGTAACGGTCGATTTTGTATCTGTCCTATCCCAAAGTTTTAGTGTTGCTAGATTTTGAAGACACAACATATGCATTATATTCTAAAATTTATATATCAATTATATAACAATTTTTTTATACTTTTTGTGTACCTATCTCAGGTTTTAATATAAAAACGTGTTTAAATTTGTCTTTGGGTCCTAAACAGTTTTTATGCTTGAAAACCCTGTCCTCGCTTATTTATATAAAAACTTGAAATTAACAAAGTTATTGTTTTGTAATTCAACAACGTTTCTAAAAAATGCAATTTCTAATTCGTATGCAAAAATACGTTTATTACCATTAAACAAATGATTACATAGCCTGAAATGGCTAGAAAATGTCCGTTTGAAATAATATACCCACCACAACCACCATAAACAATTTTTGATCGCTGTTAAGGTTTAAAAAATACCCTCCCCATCTACAAGAAAGAGTGTTACCCCGGCTAGGCTACCCAAAAATACCACAGTAAAATTGGGGATTGGTTTGGTATGCAGAAACATAAGTATACTGCCGAAATAGGGAAGCTCCCCTGCCCTTGTGTCCTTCCGTTTTTATTAGTTTTACAGAATTAAGAAATATAAGAAACGCAAAAAAGAGAAACTTCCCTAATTTTAATTAAAATCTAAATTCTTTAGAAATTAACTTATATACCGTACTACTATTTATTTTAAAATTGATTTGTACACTGGCTTGTCAAAAACACGATCACGTGCTTCTAATTGTATTTACGTTTTAATTCGCATGTCGGTATCATTCAATTTTATATGCTGTGCTGAGGTTTTTTTGTCTGACCCAATCTCCAAGTGCATACCTATTTTGTGCTGTGACAGTTTGTAAATGGTGTGGCTGGCCCACGCGTGCATTAGCGTACACATTCTATTCAAATACCAGTTTTTATTATTGCGGGATGATTATTTTAAAATTCATTATACGTCATTCATACGGATATTGATCATGAATTGTTACATTGTTTATTGTCTGTATTTATAATAGGGTAATGTGTTGTGTTAGTCGACGACAGGAGAGAAAAGCTATATGATTATGCAATATATACTAAATAACACTAGTTATCCTTGATATTTGTTATTTTATTAACTAGAGACCCTGAAAACAACAACCTTTAGTTAAGTTTATTAAAAACTATAATTTTTGTGATAAAGGTTATAATGATGATAAGGAAAACACTTACGTAGCGGATTAAAACTTGTTTTCGTGTTTGTATTATAATAAAAAAGAGTGACGTGACGTCGTCATTGTATTGTTTAATTAAAATAACGTAGCTCTAATAGTTATCACATTTTTACTTCCTAAGAGTGAAAAAGAAACTTCCTAAGATAAAAGGGACAAATATACATTATTTTTCATCTTTGCATGCACTTACTCGAATACTTAAGTTCCGTAAAATTGTTTTTTATTGTATAATCGTTGCACTTGATGTATATATTTTTAATAGTGGTGATTATGCGGGTTTTTTATCCATAAGCGACTCCTTTACCAAAAACATAATCTAGCTATATTATATACATTTTGCATTCGAAATTGTTGTGAGGAACTCTGGGACGTATCCAGAGTTTCATTTTGGGGGGGCGCAGATTGTAGTACAAAAAAAAATTTCGGCTGTGCTCCGCCCCACCCCTCCCAAAAAATTTTTTTTTGGGGGGGAGCCCATACATGGGCAAGGGGGGTTGGGGGATTAACCCCCCGAATTCTGAGAAGGGGGGTTTAACCCCCCACTCAGAAGTGGGGGGAGAGAAAAGGTTAATCCCCTCATTTTGGAAAAATGAAGAAAAAAACGTTTTTAAAATGACTTCTAACTGCCTCCAAACTTAAGTTTTGAGGTCAAAATAAATGTTTAAGCAATAAAAGTCTCAAAAATGCAATAAAAAGGGATTTTGACCTAAAATTAGCGTTTTTTACCTATTTTTCCTTCAAAATCGAAAAACGATATGGGTAAAGTGCACTCCAGAAAAAAAAACGATATGGGTAGTATTCATATATGAGAAAGGGGGGGCAGGGTGGGGTCCAGGTCCACCTCCCCCAGCCGCGAAATTTTGGGGGCCCCCCTAGACGAAAATCTAGACCCCCCTCCCCCAAATTTCCGAATTTTTTACCCCTGATCCCCCTCTAGATTTTAAAATCTGACCCCCCTCCCTCCTCGGGAAAATTTTAGGTACCTTTTTTATACTAAATTTTCATCCAAAAACGTGAATTTTCATCACATATTCATGCTTTCACACCCTTTTTATACATGAATATGGCTTTTTATTCAATAAAATGTAGTATTATCCTATAAAAAGAACAATTATTAAAGTTATTATGGTTTAAAACTGTTTTGCTTTGGACACCGGACCCCACCTGACCCCCCTCTAGATTTCAAAATTTCGCACCCCGGGTCGACCCCCCAAAAAAGCTAGGGGGGTCCGGACCCCCTGGGACCCCCCTCCTAGAATTCAAAATTCGATTTACCCCGGGTAACCACCCCCCCCCCTAGCTTCCCCGACCGTGCTCACCTATGGCCCCCTAATTTGGGGTTCAACACCCCCCCACTCCGGACCAACTTGCCCATGTATGGCGGAGCCTCCCCCCCCCCCGCCCCCCTCCCCGCCCCTTAATCTTTGAAAAGGTTAAAAAAGCAGGGATAAACGTAGACAAAGCTGTATAATAACTGTTTTTATCCTAATAATGTATTATCTATAGTTTTTAGCGGTAAAAACATTATTTTCTTAGTTAAAAAATACATTAGCAGACCTGTGCACTTCCCCCCTTCCCGGGGTTAAAACGGGGGGGGGGGCACGGGGGGCACCTTTTTTTAAACGGGGGGGGGGCAAGCTGAGGGAAAAGAAAAAAAAGAGAAAAAAAGGGAAAAGGGACAAAAGAAGCGAAAATAAGGTAAAAACAGGTCTAAAATGGCTTAAAATGCATTGAAATAGGCTAAAAACTGCAAAAAATTCGCGATAATGGCGTCATCATAGGTCAAAAATGTCGTCATAATTTTAGGGTATTTTTTCATTTTTTGGCGGGGGGGGGGGGGGCAAATCCCCCAATAAAAGGGGGGCATTTCCAGACCGTGCACACATTGGAAGAGCTTGGATTTTACAAAACAAGAATTTAGAAACCTTTCAAACCCTCAAACCCCTTGGCTACACCCAGATTGTAACCAAATCACATGAGCAGCATCTCGACTCCATGTTGTTTAGGGTACCTACCTACCTACCTAACCTACCTATATATATGAAAAAATCCGAGCCAATGCCAGACCTGTGCACTGCCGCCCCTCCCCCCGTGGTTTAAACGGGGGGAACAATGGGGGCAATTCCAAAACGGGAGGGGGCACTGCACTGGGGGCAATTTTTTTGAAACGGGGGGAGGGCAAGCAGGGGGAAAGAAAAAAAAGAGAAAAAAAGAAAGGAAAGGGGAAAAAAGGGACAAAAAAGTAAAAATAGGTCTAAAATAGCTTAAAATGCATTAAAATAGGTTAAAACTGCAAAAATTTTGCAATGATGCCGTCATAATAGGTAAAAAATGGCGTCATAATTTTGTGTACTTTTTCATTTTTTCCCGGGGGGGAATCCTTCAATAAAGCGGAGGGGGGGGGCATTTTCAAACCGTGCATAGGTCTGCAATGCTATAGGCGGCTGGAAAATTTAGGAGGGGGTACATAAATCAACCAATATGATTGTTTGTTTTGTTTTCTGTGTAGTACTTATTACTTATAAAGAATTTTGTGCTAACTTTGAAATAACATTAGCATTAGGCAAGATAAATAGCGATATGTATGTATACTATAGAAAGTGACCGAAAAAATTTGTGGTTTTTGGAGTTATCTGTGGTACTAAATTTTTATAGTTTGGCGCCGAGCGATAGCGATGCGCTAAAAAATTTTTAATTTTAAGCCTCTAAAAACCTAAAAATTCCAAATTTTACTATCTGGCGACCATTTCGGGGGGGGGGCCGCCCTCCCTCCGCCCCCCCCCCCCCCACTGGTTACGTCCCTGGAGGAACTATATAATAGCATTTAAAACCGTATATTTAAAAAACTATAGGTAAGTAAACGAAAAAAAAACAACCCTTTTTGGCACCCCCCTCAAAAAAATTGATAAAGCCTTAGCTTATTCAAAATAGGTCTATAGGTTTTCTGGGGCGCTTTTCCAACTTCTGATAATCATTTTTTTATATAAATATATCCTAATAAATTAGAAAAAAGGGTGTTTTTTGGTCACTTTTTCCAAAAAAATTTTTCCCTTAAAAAACACTTCAAAAATCGGCTTTTAAACACTTAATTCTTAAGCTATTTGAATAAAAACAACATTTTCAAGCTTTTTAAACGTTTTTTACCTAACTACTTTCAAATTCGTGGTTTTTTGATTAATGCATAGAATCAAAAGTTTGGTGTTACGGCTTAAAATGCGTTGTTAAAATAGGCCAAAAATGGCGCAATAATTTATTAATTTTTCATTTTTAAGCTGGGTGGCACGTAACTAATATTCCGAGGGCGGCATTTCTAGACCAAGCACGGATGCACGGGTCCTGTACCACCTGCAAAAAAATTCAGAAAGCTGGCAATGGCAAGAGATTATGCTAAGGGTTATAATATCTCAGAAGAGGTGTTCCCCCACCCAGAAGAGATTTTTATTCGCTACATATTTTGGTGACCGCAAGTGGTCAACACTTTAAATGGGTAGCTTTAGTTATCCACCGTCATTCCTAATCCAAAACCCACCTCCACTCTAGCTAGGATTAAAACGCACATCTATGAAGTTTAGCAAAACCATTATGATATATAATTATAATGCCATGTTAATTTAATCTTACTCTTATGCTGAGATCCTTAGATTCGACCTGACATTTATGTGATGGAAATAAAAT
>JASAMX010015000.1:0-30825 GCA_030248175.1 Microlaimidae sp. YZB2_3
CGCTCATTGTTTGACAATTTTTTCATGATTGTCGCTGGTGGCCAGTGTACCTCTTACTACACTAAATCACCTTCATTCAAAACTAGTCTATAAAGCTATTTGGTTTTGATATAATATTTAAGATTTTTCAAGGAAGGTCAATTTTATGAATAAAATGGAAAAATTTTAATTTATAAATACTTCCAAAAGAAAAATAAAGCACTATAGATCACAATAGAATGTAAAAATACTGGTATAATAATATATGAAAAAAATTTAATCTGTTAGATGAGTTATTTAAAATGTAAAATAAATGGAAAGCAGACACGGAGCCAAAATGCTACTTAATGTGTCGATCAAACTTTAAAAATTTATCAAAACTAAATTTGTTTACTTTAGACTTAAATATTTTTATGTTAGTACATGTTACAATATCTTAAGACAGGTGGTTTCAATATATTTTGCTGCTCTAATAATTATAAAAAAACCATTAAAAATTAATAATTATAAAAAAATCTTTTTAGCAATAGGTATAAATAACTTTTTATTATTGTCAATTTTTTATCCGTAGTTTCCTTTACTAAAAAAGTTTTTAAATGAAAGCTTCTTGAGTCGTTTAACGATAGAAAAACAAATAATTAAGAGCAAAATGTATGCATTTTTCTTTTAGTCATTTTATCTATTTATTTATTTATTTCGCATAAAGCATGATACGCAAAGCTAATGTTACTCAGCACTAATTGCGCAAACAAATACTACATATAACAATATTAACAAATAATATCATCACAATGCAATGTGTCTCAGCGGGCCGGGAACTCAATCCAGGGACCTTCAGTATGCAAGACGTAAAGTGTGCCACTGCGCCACAGCCTCGACAACAACATTGTTGCTGCTGTTCGTACGCTGACAATTAATAATAATTATTGATATGTATTTTAATGTAAAAACTAAAGTAATAACTAGTTGGAGGTGTAGTTATGATGACATTTGTTGTCGCTGCAGAACTAGTTAGAATGGTGGTTATGGTCGGCATTGTTTCTGGTGTTGAAGACGTCGTGATTGTTGTAGTTGCAGTTGAGGTGCTTGGACTGGTTAACCTTGTTGTAGGGGTGACAGTTGAAGTTGGGACGGGTGGAATTGCTGTGGATGAAGTCATGCTGGTAGTATTGTTATATGTAGTATTTGTTTGCGCAATTAGTGCTGAGTAACATTAGTTTTGCGTATCATGCTTTATGCGAAATAAATAAATAAATAGATAAAATGACTAGAAGAAAAATGCATACTTTTTGTTCTTAATTATTTGTTTTTGTATCGTTAAACGACTCAAGAAGCTTTCATTTAAAAACTTTTTTAGTTAGGGAAACTACAGATAAAAAATTGACAATAATAAAAAGTTATTTATACCTATTGCTAAAAAGATTTTTTTATAATTATTAATTTTCTAATGGTTTTTTTATAATTATTAGAGCAGCAAAATATATTGAAACCACCTGTCTTAAGATATTGTAACATGTACTAACATAAAAATATTTAAGTCTAAAGTAAACAAATTTAGCTTTGATAAATTTTTAAAGTTTGATCGACACATTAAGTAGCATTTTGGCTCCGTGTCTGCTTTCCATTTACTTTACATTTTAAATAACTCATCTAACAGATTAAATTTTTTTCATATATTATTATACCAGTATTTTTACATTCTATTGTGATCTATAGTGCTTTATTTTTCTTTTGAAGTATTTATAAATTAAAAATTTTTCATTTCATTCATAAATTTGACCTTCCTTGAAAAATCTTAAATATTATATCAAAACCAAATAGCTTTATAGACTAGTTTTGAATGAAGGTGATTTAGTGTAGTAAGAGGGTACACTGGCCACCAGCGACAATCATATGTAGGAAAAAAATTGTCAAACAATGAGCGACTCATGCATTTTATGGTTTCAAAAATTGCCGCTTCAAAAGCACGGCGCTACTTGCGCGCTGAATTTCCATTTGTTTAAAGTTTTAATTACAGAAAGTGCTTCTATTTCAAAGTTTGGAACGGTCTTTTATGAAATTAATTTGTAAAAGTTTGATAGTGTTGCAATAGGAACATTAATACAATCAATGTAGTTTTGAAATTAGTTAAAAAGCACAAATTTCAACTTTATTTTTGCTAATTTGATAAAATTGTTCACGAAAGAACTATTTTAGTGATGATTTATACCTACACTGTATTGTGATGTTTAATCAAAAAACCAAATTTTATTCAGCACAATTTGATATTTTTAAGCACTTCAACTTTGTGAAACATATCATAGTGTAGCAATTTTTAATAAGTATAAGTTTAAACTAAAGAAAATAATAAAACTACGATTTTTTTACTTTTTTTGTACCCTCTCTCGTACAGTAAATAACGCTTATTTAGATCTAGTACATATTAAAGAAATATTTCTTTCGGGAAAAATACGTTTTTCATTTTAATTTCAATGCTTTTTTTAATTTAATCTGTTTTACTAAGTGGTTGTTGTTGTTGTTGCATTACCTGAAACTTATCTCCCCTATGCAGATTATACAAAGGGCAGGCGCTGAGACAAGCCAGGAGGGGCAAAAAAAATTTCACCCCCATGGTTGAGACTCTTCGTCCAATATTGATAACAACGTTGGCAACCTTTACCGCTAGAGTGTTCACTGCGTGAAATGTTCACCCATCCCGAGGTCTTAGCTTAATGATTTTAAGTCGCCGCCTGATTTTGATCTTTCATTTACGTCATACACGAGCATTATAGTAGTTCCTGCAAGGCAGTGGTACAGACTCCACACACTTTGGAGCTGCATTTGTCCACTAGTTTGCTAGATGGAAGACTGCCATGCGTAGCCGACGTACAACAACAAACAATCACTCTAGCCATGCCAAGCTGGACTCATTTCTATAAAAGAAAAGATTTAGCAACCAGGTCCAGATGGTTGGTACCCGTAGGCCTGTTGGGTGCTGCCTGAAGGTCAGCACGGTCCTGGTGGCTCAATGGCACAATTAATAAGTGATAATTGTGTCCTTTATTTTTTACAACATTATTTTTTGTATTAATGGAATTGAATTTTTTTTCAACAATGAATTAAAAATCCCATAATTGTTTAGGAGCTTCTAGTTTAACTGTTTCTTGCACCGAGGAGGAAAAAAATGAAAAATTGAGGAAAAATTGTGTCAGCGCTGATAACACTATTGACTGTTATTTCGAGCGAAAAACTAAGTCAAACGGGAAAGTAGACAGAAATTTCACATGCAAAACCAACAACAAGGATATAGTGTGCAGGTTACTATATTGAAAATTTTTTTGCGTTACATCTGTATGTTTAAACAAGGTTCACAGTACATGCTGAAATTGATTTTTGCATATTTGTAAATTTAAAAATTAAAAATACTTCTTGTTAAAAAACAGTTTTACTGTTTTACTTTTTGTGAGTTTTACTATTTAAGTGCTTATGTCCGGCATAATCAGTTGTGTCTGGCAACTAATTTTTGCGTAGAGCAATACGTAACTGAACGTAGACCTACATAAAAAAAGAGGCATTTTAAAAAAATCATTAACCTAAATTTTCTTTTTAAATTTTTTATAAAAACGTTCCAAATAGTTTTCTGGTTAACATAACTTAAAACAACTTAAAATATCTTTCAAATTTAAATAAATGTTTAATAACTCATTTAATGGGCAGAGCCCCGGAGTTTCCTTCGCTTTCAATAGGTTTAGTTTCAGAACGGGATATTTGGGGAAGTTACAAACAAACAAACAAACAAACTTGTGGCGGTTGGTGGAGCAGCGACACAGGCATCCGATAAAAGAAAAATCGAAGAAGTCAGTAGAAAAACAAATATAAGTTGAATACCATTCATTATATTACCGTTCCTCTGGTATAACCGATTTTTCTTAAATCTAAACTTTGTTGTTTTTTTTTTAATTTAAAGTTTAAAATGTTTAAAGTATTTAACAAAAGAAGACTATTTGTTGTTGGTTTTTTTACAACACAGTAAACTTTTGGGGATTAGAATTTATTTTTTAGAAATTTTAAATTTCGTTTTCTCTTTATTTACATTTTTATTGAATTAAAAATTAACCAAAACATAATTTAATTTTGGTCTGACTACTGATGCTATTTAAGAATTAACACTTTATATATATTTTTTTAACGCTTACGTTCAAATTAAAATATGTCCGTAAATTGTTCTTAGAGGAAATTTCTGACGAAAAAAAACAATTCAATTAACATTTAACGAAACAAATTTTCACGGTAGTTGCATTAAAACAGATTTGGGTACACTTGTAAAATTCTCCTGTCAAACTTAAAATCCTATTGACTTTAATAAAATTGAATTACGTTAAGTAAATCAAAATTCTTGTTCTTTTTGAATTTAAGGAGAAAACCATTTTAAAAAATTTTCTTACAGTAGCTGTATTTAAAATACAAATATATCTTTTAACCGATAAACTTGTTTTGATTTTTGTTATTTGACGTAAAAAAAATAACCTATTTAAAAACGAAACAAAATCTGGAGTAATATATATTTTGAATTTGAATTTGGGAATTTGAATTTGGTTTTAATTTTTAACGTAACATCCTTAATAGTAATCTTTAAGAAACTTACCAATCGTATTATTACATTATAATATTATTTTAGAATTTAAATCTCGCAACGAAACTTTAAAAAAATAAACAGTAGACAGAAAGGCATATTTAGGTCCGCGTTTTTAAAGGTGATATGAAATTAGTCCTAGAAATAAAAAAAATTGATAAATTTTGGATGCTAAAAAGCGTCATAAAATTTTTTGCAAAAGTTTCAAAAAAACCTTAAATGTTCATCAATCGCCAGACATTTGCATAACTGAAACTTGGCTAAATGAAACTTGTTTGGATTCCCTTCTCACGTGGGATTATAAATATAATTTATAAAGATGCATCGACAAAAATTAAAAAGGTGGCGGTGTGGCTAGATTATGTAATCAAAGCCCACCATAAATTGTGTATGATTAAATTTACCAAAAGTATCAAAGTTTGCAATGTATTGATGTAGATACTATAGGGTCTTTTAATACCCTCCTAGTTATTTGTTAGTATTGATCTCCTTGTTTTATTTCCCGGGAAGCTAAGTTACAGAAATATTTTTCTTTAAACTTAATTAAACACCATACTTACTTCTGTAAAATAACTAATTAATTTAGTTGGTGATTTTAACTTCCCGTAAATAGACAGGAGTATTCCATTTGTCTCAAGCAATGACCGTGACTCACTACATCAAATCTTTTTAAATTTTATATTATTAATTGTGATCTTTTACAGTTTATAAATATTCCCACCCATGCCGCCGGTCGTTAACATGCTTGATCTTTTGTTTTCCAATCAAAATGACATTATTTTTGATGTAACTCAAAGCAAACCTTTTTCTTACATTTGTGAACGTTTTTCTTTTATTTTCCAGCTAAATTTTAAAACAAATTTTATTAAAAAACCGCAAAAAAATATTTCATGATTTTCGCGCTGCTGATTATTCTAAAATTAAATCTCACCTCAACCAAGTATTGATTGGGCTCATATGATTACGAAGTCTAAGACGTATATTTATAATTTGTTGATATACAATTAAAATGCATCAAAAAATTTATTCCTACTTAAATTGTTTATCTTATAGAAGTCGGTACCCAAAAAATATCCCTCTGATAGCGAAAGAAAAACGGCGTTTGTTCAATTTATCCAAAATTAAAAAAAAAAATGCCAAAACAGATTTTAAATTTTTTGTTGAAAAATACAATGCCGCTTTAGAAAAATTTCCACAAACAAACAGAAAAAATTTTTATCAAAAGTGCTGGTATTCGCATTTTCTATAAGCATGCAAATAAAAAAACTTTAAAACTGTTTTTCAAAAATAGGCCTAATAAAGCGTAACGATGGTACTCAGTACCATCATCGATGGTAATTTGACGTAACATTTGATGCTACAAAGCTGAAATTTTTAATGATTATTTTTGTAGCTTTTTTACCGCTGATAATAGCGAAAACCCGAACTTTTCAAAAATCAGTCACAGATAATCAAGAGATAAATTCAGTGCTATTTCCTGTAGATTTGGTGGCCAAAAAATTTAAAAAATTCCCGTGTCAAAAACTTCAAGAAGCCCTGACTAAATCCCAGTTAACTTATTACCTTGAAAAAATTTTTGAAGAAATTTCTATTCGCTTGGCGCGTATTTTCGAGCTATTAATGCTAAGCGGAAAAATATCCTCTTCTGTGAAAAGATGCTTTTTTTATGCAATTAAAAAATTAACTAGTTTAAAACAAAACTGCTGTATAGTATCTTTGACCAGCGTCTGTTCCAAAATCATTAAGTCGATAATCTTTGACGATCTTTTAAATTTTCTTCAAAGTAATAACTTAACCACGAAAGAGCAATTTGGTTTTTACCTGGTAAATCTGTAGGACTTCAGTTAATTTCAACTATTCTAGAGTGGCTAATTTCGTTGAAGGCTAAAAAGTCTATTGAGGCAATGTATATAGACTAAAGGTAAACCCAACGTGGCTGCAACAGTTGTTCATTGGATTAAAAAATGCCCCCATTAAGTAACCACTCAAATCACAAGAATCTGACGTCATTTTATCAAACAAATACTCGGTATTCAATCCAATATAATTGGCTGATAAAGTGACGTCAGTTTCTCATGATTTGAATGGTTACTTATTTTTTGGGGATTTTTTAATCCAACGAACAACTGTTGCAGCCACGTTCGGTTTACCTTTAGTGATGTTCCTACCCTCCATTATCATACTCTGGAGCTCCGAAGCTCCGGAGCTATGCCTCTTAATTAAGCAATTTTAAGCTTATTTAAGTTTGAAATACATTTTAAGTTACTTTACCTACATTTTTAAGACTAGTTTTAGCGTTTTAAATAAGTTTTGAAAAAAAATAATTTACAAAAAAATTTTGACAAAATAATCTATGACACTCTTTAATTATAAAAATTGATCTACTTCTGGGGAATAGAAACTTTAATGTACAACTTTTTAATTATTCATGAAGTTAGTACAAAAATAGGGCGTAGCTCTGAAGCTCCGAGCTTCAGGGGTGCTCCAGAGCTACTAACAGCGGAGCTCCGCTCCTGAGCTTCGGAGCTCGGAGCTCTAGAGGAACATCACTAATATAGACTTAGAAAAAGCCTTTGATTTAGTTCATTCCAAGCTTTTACACAACTTAAATCTTATAGAATCGGTTATGAATTATGCAACTGGATAAAGAAGTTTTAACTGATAGGCGTCAGTGCGTAATAATCGAAGATGGTAGTGTAAATTCTATCGTAATGTCTGATTTTTCATCAGTCACTAGCGGCTTCCCGCAAAGGAAGGAGCGTTCTGGGGCCTCTCCTTTTTTTTAATAGACATTAACGATGCTCCGGAATTCTTAAATCCCTAGCAAACACCAAACTCTTCGCGGACGATGCAAAGTTTTTTTGCTGCTGCTGTTAATTATCATAAACAAAAAATTAGTTTCCAAAAATCATTAGATAACTTTTGTTCTTGGGCTTCATGGCAGCTTGAACTATTGCTGGAAAAATGCCAAGTTTTTTCTTTAGGATTTTAGCCCAAAATTTTAGATATACTTGAAACGGTGTACCTATTTAACGCGGTAGAAAAAGTAAAAGAATTGGGTATCCAACTTTCACAAGATTTAAAATTTTTCGCGCACTGCTCCGAAAATTCAGCTAAAGCAATAACCCCCACTGCTAATTTGTTTCGTTCTTTTAGTACTAATAATATGTCGATTTTGTTGCAGGCTTAAAAAACCTACATTCGTCCACTCGTTGAATTTAAATCCTTTGTTTGGTCCTCAGACCTTAAAAAAGATATTAAAACTCTGGAACGGGTCCGGCACATTTTTACCAAACGTTTATACTAGTGATGTTCCCAGGAGCTCCGAGCTCCGGAGGTCCAGAGCGGAGTAAACCCCGGAACTCCGGAGCTCTGGAGCTCCGGAGCTCAGGAACTCCGCCTTATTTTTGTACTAATTTTATGATAAATAAAATAGTGACGCTATTGATTATTTTCTCAAAATTTTTTGGTAAACTAAACTTTTTCGAAACCTATTTAAAACAATAAAAATAGTCTTATAAATGCAGACAGAATAACTTTAAATGTATTTTATGTTTAAATAAGCTCAAAATCGCTCATTTAAGAGACGGAGCTCCGGAGCATAATATTGGAGGGTAGGAATATCACTAGTTTATACTTAAGATGCTTTTTTTCCCAAGTTGATTATGAAACAAGAATAGCCAGCAAGAATAGCCAGTGGGTCTTTAATCCTCAAGCAGGGAGCTTAAAGCCATTGAAAATTTAGGAACTTGGAACTTGGAGCCACGATCGAAGGAAACTTGGGGCGTTAAAAATGGGCTTAGATTTAATCTTCACTTAGGCTTAGGTAAACATTTTAGCTTAGGTTAACATTTTTATTTTCGGCTCCAAGTTCCTAACTTACAGCTTATTGTTTCCTCGGCTGCGGCGACCGGAAATCGTGAGCACAATAGATATTTTTTTCAGCCTTACCTAAGTGGGACCTAGGCGGAGTTAACCGCGTTGAAGTTTGTGTTCCACAATGATAAGAGGAAGATAGGCAAACTGGAAAGTACACCGACACCGTCCACCGACACCGACCAAATTCTACCGTAATTTTATTTGAATTTTTAGGTTTTGCTTAGGCTTAGAAATAATAATTTGCAGCAAAGGGGGTCGGTGTCGGTGGACGGTGTCGGTGTACTTTCCAGTTTGCCGGTAGATACAACCACCGTGAAACGAAGGTTTAACTAACCTTGGTGGGATGAAGGTTTAACCGAGGAAAATGAAATAAAATGCGATTGCGAGAGCGGATTAAATATGAATTAATAAAATGGGTGTTGACATATCAAAAAAACAAGGTTTTTTCCATAGTATTGAAAAACAAAATCTAGAAAAGGATTAAGGATTAATTTTACAAAAACATTTTAAAATCCCAACTGCGTTCTGTTCAGTAGCGAAAACTATGAAAATTCTTTAACTTTCAGATTGGAACATCGCCGTGAAATCATTGAACCTTCCAATAGTTTTAAAGTATAATAATAACACTAGCCTACTGTAAATTCAATTGACTTTTTTTATTTTAAATAAAAATCTACAAGCGGATATATATTTAAACTAAAAGTCAATTAAATAGAATTAATACTGGAAAAACTTACTTTTCTAATACAATCGTAAATCTGGAATTGACTTTAAGAAAAACAAGAGTGGAATCAAGGATTTAGGGTCGATGGAGCCTTGGGAACTTGGAGCTGGAACTTGGAGCCAAAATAGGGAACTTGGAGCCGTAAGTGTGGAACTTGGAGCCGTAAGTGGGAAACTTGGAGCCGAAAATAAAAATCGCTAAAACGTTTACCTAAGCCTAAGCGAAACCTAAATCTAACCCCAACCAATTTTTTCTTAAAGGCTCTAAGTTCCCATTGCTCGTGGCTCCAAGTTCCCAAAAATTTCTCATGGCTCCAAGTTCCCTGCTTGTGGCTCTAAAGACCCCGTACCGAATCAAGCCTTTGGGTCGTTTTCTGATTCACCAGTTTTATTTTTATTTTGGGTTATTTGTTGGTTCGCACTATTGTTGTAAATATATTGGACTATTATGCTGTTAACTATAGGCAAACTAAATCTAGCATTTAGCTAACCTGGATAAATTTCCGTTTTGATTCAAATATTTAACAAACAAAGCATTTTTTGGAGAAAAACAATTTAAATATTAAAGATTAAATACCTTATTTTAAAAGTTGTTTATCAATATTAATTTATCCAAATGTTTCATTACATTTTAAAGCAAGAAAAAAGTTTAAAGGCAAATTTTTATATCACAAAACAATAATGTACTACGTTTTATATATTTATTTGACAATTTTTATGTCAAATTAATTTTATATAGAGGCTACATGTTAGTTATATAAATAAGCATTTATGTTCGTTGAATTAATTTAAATTTTTGTCAAAATAATAACCACAAAGCTAATTAATAAAATCTAGTGATGAGCGGAACTGGGAAACCCCCAGGACTAGCGATCGACCGGGGCCCCGGCCCCGGCCCCGGCATCAGCAATAATTCTGCCCCGGTCGATCACTACCCAGGACACTGGGACCGGAACTTTTCCGTAACTGAGATTTTTCAAAAATCCAAAACAGGAACCCAGAACCGAAATTCCCAACTGATTGAAACCGGAATCGGAAACGAACTGTACCAAAAAATACGGAACTCGGTATACCCTGGAACACTCAAAAAACAAAAACACGATTTTTTTTCTCCTTGAAAGCACTTAAAAATCATAAATTTGCTTGAAGACTTTAAAATATAAAAATTCCACAGCTAACTTGATCTATTGCAAGATAAACTAAAACAGTACAAACTATAAAGTTGTACCAATTTACGTAAAGTCTAAAAAATTTAGACATGTTTTTACAATTTTCGGCCCGAAAAAACCTGTATAATAGCTTAAGCTAAGTTTTTTTTTCAAATTTTACTTTTGGGAAATAAATTATAACCTATTTTTGGGAAGTAATTTATTAAAATCCAAACAAAATTGAAAAATAGCTTTCGGTGTTATTAGTGTAGGACACCTCAGAATGTTGTCAATAATAAAATTTAAAAAAAATAAACCCAAATTTTATTTTATAACAAGAGCATAATTCTTCTAATTCTAAAAACATAAACCAGTTTCAAAATACTTTGTTTATAAAAATATAAAACACTTTTATATAATTTCTTTATATGGCCCTATGACCTATTTATTTTAGAGTTGCTGTGTAATATAATATAAAATCAAAAAGTTCCGGATTTGTCACCGGGACAAAAAAAATTTCAGGGATCCGCAATTAATCTAAAGTGAGCAACAAAAACGCAGAACAGGAACCAGAACATTTTTTTAAATCTGGAAAACAGAACCGGAACTGCCCATCACTAATAAATTCAATTTATTGTTATTGGCTTATGAAATTAAGTTTAAAAATTGATTTAAAGTGTGAAGCTCGATTTTATTAAATCTGAGGTCACAGTTAACTTGATTAAAGTTAAGGTGATTATTGTTTTTTTCTGATTTAAAAAACAAGTTTTTTGCTTTAAAAAGTATTCATGAGACAAACTGAATAACTTTTAATTCAACAAAAAAAAAACATAGTTTGAATATTTTAAACTTTTGTTGGTCCAAATGAAAGAAATGCAGTCAAAAACAAATTTTAATATCGACGAATTTTCTATCTAAGTTTCTTACCTTCAAAGATCAAAAAAAGTTAGACACTTTTTTTGCTTTTAAACTACAAAAAAGTTTAATTCTTCTTTAATTATTACGTTTTTTTGATAAATCCCGTTTTTTATACGCTATGGGTTGTTGCTGTTAGCCCCAAAATTTAGCTAATAAAACTTTAAAATTAAGACGCAAAAAAATCACCAACTAACGCTGAGTAAACATGAGTGAACTGCATCTTTTTGTAAAAATTGTAATGCAATGGGAAGTTTAATTTAATCAAGGTTTTTGGCTCCTCCTCGATTGATTCCTACGGTGCAACTAACTGGAATTTTGTTAATTTTGAATCAGAACCTTTAAATCTCATATGACCCACAGTATTCCATCTATTCTAAAACATTAAATTTTAACGTATAATTTTAAGTTTACAATATAAGTATAGTGTTCATGATGATAGTCCCAGTTCAAATGATATTGTTGAATTCGAGTACAAATCAAAATAAATACAATAAACTTCTAATTTTATCGACAGGAATTCATAAGAAGAAAATACATTTAGGACTATGTTTACTTTAAAAACCTTATTGAAGTAATGGACGTCCAGTCAAAACAAAAGTAAATTATGTTTGTTCGATATTATTTTACGACCTTCCTGTTAGTTAGACCCTTCGCACTTTTAGTAAAAAACCGTCTTGTTTAATGTGGAGAACTCAATTCTACACAGTCCTGTGCTACAAATGCAAGGAGCGTTATCACTTTCGTTCGTTGTTTGAGCTTAAAGGTGCGGTGCTGAGTCATACTTTTTGTTCTTGATTTTGATATTTTTTTGTAAAATCCTTACCCCTGCTCCCAATACCCCACAAAAATTTTTCAACAAAATATCTCCAGTGGTTCAGGAGTTATGATCGCCCGAAAATGGCGTTTTTCGACAATTCTGTATGTTAAAAATTGTTCATTAGGTATAATGATTTACGTTACAAATTGTACACTCAAAGAAAGCAGCTACTTTTTGTTTTAATTTGAAATCTTGAAATACCAAAATGGCGCAGCTATTAGCCGGATAAAGTCGAGCCTAACGCGGGACTTTCCGACGCGGGACTTTCTAAAGAAATTGGAATCTGTTTTTGTAGCCGTTCCATCTTTATCTCCATACATCGAGGACGAACAGGGAAGCAGTAACCCTCCAACATCATGCGCCAATGTGACTACACGTGGACTTTTACCCTCTAAAGCTCATGTCTATTATCAAACTAAACGGAAAATTAAATGAGCAAACTCAAGTTTTTTTGTTTAACTTTTCAGAGCTGGAAAATCAAACTCCAATTCAGCTGTTTGCTTGTCTCAAAAGCTTTTTTGACTCTTTTGTAGTGATGGGCAGTTGTGGTTCCGGGTTTCGAATGTTCCGGGCAAAATGTATAATTCCGATTCCGGTCCCTATTCCGGATTTTGTGGAAAATCTCAATTCCGGTTCTGGTTCCGGAGGTTTCGCAGTGTTATATGCAGTTCCGGTTCCGGGTTCCGGATATTCCAGGCAAAATTAGGAATTCCAGTTTCGGTTCCTGTTTCGGATTTTTTTGGAATATTTCAATTCCGGTTCCGGTGTTCCGGGGGTTCCGCAGTTCCGCCCGCTACCTTTGGTTCTAAAGAAATTTGTTCCCACTTAGCAGGAGCCGAGCGACTTCAGAAGCGGGGCGCCTCGCAGTTTAACAGGCTGGCTATTTAACCATGCTTAATCACTACGGGCAGAGTGCACTGCATGCCAAAAATTTCCTTCGTTAGTGGGAAGAGCTACCAAATGATACTGATAATAAATCAAACTTTTATTCTTTCAAACTCCGGCAGTCTCAACCGTTTGAGGAACGAAAGAAAGTTACTGAATTTACTTATTTACAAATTTACATTACTAAAGTTAGCGTATGACATTAATCTCGAGTCCCAATAAGAAGAAACGATTCTGTCAGTTTTTTCAGAAAGGAACAAAAAAAGGGAGCTACGTATTGGCACCTTGCACTAAAACTTTTTACAAACAAAGAGTATGCAAACGATAACATTGCTGACTGTGCGGAAAATAACGAAATTATGCAAATTTTTTTAGCGGTGAAAAGAAGTTGGAATAAAAAAGCAAATTTAAAAAGGCCCTAACTTAGTTTTTATATAAAACAACTTTTAATAAAAGCATATCTAAACTAATAATCAATATTAGTTCAAAAATATAGTACACTAAATGATCACGATAGTCAAAACCCTCCAAACGGAAATGGTTCGGTGTTAATATTCTTTACAGAGTTATAACGTAGTAGAATCACTTTTAGCCAATTAGTGCTTATGAAAAAGGGAGATCTTTCATCCATCAATCTAGAGATTAATTTTTTCCCAGGCACTAATTGGCTAAAAGTGATTCTATTAGCACCTCCCACAACCATTCCAACAGAGCAAAACATATATGACGTGATCACGAATACTATATAACATTTTGAGGGTCCTTAAAATCCTGACATGATTAAACATAAATTCATAATAAAATGTATATCTCGCCCTAAATTAAACTCCCTCCTTACTGCCCCATTTAGTTTTACATAAAAAATCGATATGCAACGTTTGTTATTTTAACTTCTGTCGGTTTTGACGGGTTATCTTGACAAGAGATAACTTGGTTTTATAGATTTATGTATTCCTATTTTTTATACATTTACATGTAAATCTAAATTACACTACTTTAAACAGATAATTTTTAATAAACAAACTAGGATATACAACAAATGTAATGTTATATTTAAAAATCCCAGTGATTTCGCCTTTCCCTTAAAAAATTGCATGAATTACAGTATTTTTCGCACAGTCAGCATTACTGATATTTGCTATATCTTGTATATATTATAAATTTTAGTGCAAGGTACCTATTATAAATATTGTGTTTAGTGTTCAGTACAATAAGCGGGTTCAGGAAAAAAGGCTCCGTTAAACTTTTCAGGAAACACACCACACTTAAAACTACTGCGAAAAATAATTTAGAATGTACAGTAATTATTTAAGTTGCAAAATTGCAAATGTGCGAAGTTTGTTAAGTTTTCAAAACCGTAATCAACTAAACTATCTTTTAGATTTAAAAACTTTTGATTTTCTAAGTTTTTGCGAAAATTGGTTAAATGGTATGATAAATAATATGGCCAGTTACATTGTTACAGAAATTACAGAGTAAACAAAACGGGCGCCGGGGTTGCTATTTTTTGTAAAAAAAGGGCATAAGAACTCGTGAAAAAACTTTACAATAAAATTTTATTCTCAAAATTTTTTAGAGTTGACATCATCAGTATCACGTAATATATTTTTTATAGGCCACTCAACAGCAGTGACGAATAGTCTTAGTTATTTTGTGAAGATTTTTGAATTTTGGGAAATGTAAACTATCCCAAAAAACAGTGGTAACATATGATTTTAATATAACCAAAAATTTTAATTTTCTTGACCTCATTTTTTGTAACAAAAAAATTGCACGCGTTTAATGTAAAAATGGTTGAGCCACTAATTAATAGTGATCATAACAACATAGATTATTTCCTTAAAAGAGTCATACAGCATAATAACAAAAGCGAAACTTATTTAGATTTTAAGAAACGCAAATTGGTCAGCTATGAATTAATTTTTATATGCCACAGTTTTTGTAGGACTTTTTCAGTGTATGCAATAGTTAAAGAACATTGGAAAATTTTCATTTCTAAAATCAACGAGGCGATTGAGCTTTTTTTATCTTTGCATAAAGCAAAAACAAATAGAAAAATTAGATATCCCAGACATATTCAAATGTTAAAATAAAAAAAAACTTAAAATGTGAACAAATTTTTTAAAAAACTCCTGCTAAAAATTTGTCAAAATACAATAAGTCAAAAAAAAACTTAAAATGTGAAAAAATTTAAAAAAACTCCTGCTAAAAATTTGTCAAAATACAATAATAACTCCTGCTAAAATACAATAAGTTAAAAAGTCTAAAGAAAAGTAATGTAACTTTATAAAATGGATCCAAAGAAGATAAGATCTAAAGATCAAATAAATTGTTTAATTATGTTAAAAAAACTATGCAAAAATAATAAACAAACAGTTCCCCAAAGATTGAGTACAATGAGGTAATAGTTAAAAACGTTAATGATAAGTGTGATATACTTAATAATGCTTTCACTGAAGATTTTACTCACAATGATGATCGAAAAAGTAATATGAAATAAAACAAGGATCTCTATATAGAATATTAAATTAACAAAAAATGTAGTTGAAAGCTTTTAAAAAGCAAAAAATAAGCTTACTAACAATTAACTTTCAATGTCATTTAACAAATTAGTTTATAGCTTAGTTGAACCACTTGTAACGATTTTTAAAATTTCTTTTTTCACTCGCAAAATTCTACCAAATATGCTAACTGCTATTATAAAAACTATTTTATTTTTAAAAAGGGCACTCCTTCTGATCCTAGAATTTATTTACCAATTTCTCTAACTTGTATTGCATGTAAAATTATCAACACTTGCATCTGGGATCAATTTTTTTAATATTTAAAACCTAATGATTTAATAACAAAATCGCAAGATGGATTTTTAAAATAAAGAGCAGCTTGTTCTCAATTAACTGTATCTATTACTGATCGGAGCAAAGCAATTGAACATAATCAAATAATTGACACTATTTTGATTGATTTTAGCAAAGCCTTCGACAGAGTTTTGCATCCTAAATTAATTTCTTAATTATCAGCTTATGGTGGTTATAGCTTAAGTTTATACTGGTGATCTTTTAGCCTGGATCAAAATTTTTTTGTCTAATCGAACTCAAAAAATTGTAATTGATAATGAACATTTACAAAATTTTAAAGTGCTTTCAGAAGTGCCCCAGGGCCCAGTGCTAGGTCCTTTAATATTTTTGCTTTATATTTGAATTGAATTTTGAATTGAATTTTATTTTGTTAAAATAACAGGAAACATACATAAGCTAGTTAAAACTGCACTTGAAATTGTATGTACCTTTTACATAATTAAAACCAAAAAAATAAAAATAAAATAAAAGATAAACGCGTTTGACAACTGAAACCCACAACCTGACTGCAATAACATACCCAGAAGTGAGACAGTTCAGTCAAAACCATGTCAACCACACCCACAAAATGATTCCGGACTCACCGCAAGCGCGATTGACAAAACCAAAACCAAACCGTCACACTCCTAGGTTAAAACCGAAACCAAGTCTTAAGAAAAATTTACAGATGTCAAACAACTAAACACAGTGAACATTTACAAAAACATTAGTATTAATATAATACACTATGTAAGATTATATAACGTTGTAGTACAAATTATTTTCTAAAAAACTATTTAAAAAATGTTTTTCACGCATGTTTTTAAAAAACCTGTGCTTATTTTGATCACAAACCATGGTGGGAATATCATTCCATAGCCGCACAGATAACAGATTATATTAACAATTTACTAAATGAAATATGAAATCTGAGATGCAAACTTTTCAGTGATGACGTTAAGTTGTATTATGCTAAAAATAAAAACGAAGTTTTGCAAAAAGCTGTAAATAAATTAGCAAAATGGCCCCATAAGTGGCAGCTAAGAATTTTCATTTGATAAATGCAGCATAGTAGTGAATTTACGAAATTTGACAGCCATATGATTTATTTCCATGAACATTTGATTTGATTTGATTATGCTTTGTTTTAAAAATTTGACTGCACAACATCTGTAATTTGCAAGTTTAAAAAATATGAATTTGCTCAAAAATTGATTACGCGGTGACGGAAATTTTAGCGACGGAAATTTCCACCGCCTTTATAAAAAACGTTAACAAGATAATTCATGCTGTAATTTTTGATGTATTAGGCATACATAAAAAACAAAGATCAATTAGACAATAATTTAGAAAACATAAAAAGAAAAATTGTTATGTCAATGTTAATTTTTTTATAAAAAGTAAATAATGACTATAGTTTGTACAAAAATGATATTAAATGGAAAAATCTTTCAGGGGAGTATATCTTAGTATATCTAGTGAACAAGACGGTCGATTTATATGCAAAAAATATTAATGTTTAAATTTTAATGATATTGCTATACATGGATTTAACCACTATCTAACTCAATTTTTTTCTTGTAAAATATGCCCACTTAAATGTTTTTCTAATCCACATCATTTTTGTCTCAAACTTTATATTTTTTTTGAAATTTTAAAAAAGCTACATACAAAAAAGTCATGCCTTCAAACATTCTTATTGACTTTGCTGAAATTATATAATTAAAATTAACGCTACTATATAACTGAATGGTTACTAAGACATTTTGCTTATACGTTTTTTTAATCACTAGCTTACTCATTCGGAAACACTTGGTTTTTGGATCCTTGAGCGTGGACTTTGAAGTCCTCAGGAAAAATAAAACGTTGTTCTTATGATTATGTTTAGATTTTAGGCTTAAGTGATATGGTATAGGATAAGTGAGAAAAACTTTTGCTTTGTTTTCGGTCTCAAGTTGCATTTCCGAATTTCTCAATTTTATTTTCCAAAATCTTTTATAGCTCCGGTGTACCGCTACATTTTTGTTTCAATTTATTAAATACATAAAATATAACACCGTACATTTTATTTTAATTGTTTTATAATTTTTTTTCAAACTTTTTATTAAAAACGTTTAAAATTAAGATACAAATGGAATTAAAAACATATTGAAAGTTTAAATCAGTTTTGAAATGGTCATTTGCGTGACGGAGCTCTGAATTTTTTCTCTTGTATGACCAGAGCTTCCAAGCATAATATTGCAATGTAAGCAAGAAATTTTCTGTCTATTATACTTACGCTTGTTGTAAAGAAGATTTCCAAAACACTATTTTAATTTAATGTATTGGAAAAAATTGGTAATCATATCTCATGAAGCCCAATCAAATGTTATAGCGTTATTATTCTGACAAAATGAGTCGAAAGCTTCTTAAAATACTCGTAACTGTGACTCTTTTTATTTATTAACAATACGAATAATCCAAACAAAATGAATCAGAGTCACGTTAATTTTATACCGATTTTGACTCTTTTTGTTAGAGTAACGACGATATCGTCCTTACTCTGACACAATGAGTCACAATCAGTATAAAATCAACGTGACTTCGACTCATTTTTTATAAAACACTCGTAACTGTGACTCTTTTTATATCTTAACACAATATAAACGTTAAATGAGTCAGAGTCACGTTAATTTTATACTGATTGTGACTCTTTTTGTCAGAGTAAAGACGATGGAGAACAAATAATTATGTTTCCAGATGCACCGCTGTATATTTTTTTAATCTTACCGCATGTTAAAGGATTGGTTCATTAGTTAAATCAATTATCCCAACCATTAATAACTATAGGCAAATAAAATCTAGCTGACCGCGATATTTGCATTATTGAATCGACTATTTAATAACAAAAACATTCAAAATTTTTCTCTAAAGCGGATTAATAACAAAGATTAAAAACTGTATTTTAATAATTATTTATCAAATTACTTAATTTGTAACCTAAATGTAAATTTTTTAAGGGCTAAAGTTGGTTAATTTTTGTATATTTTGTGAAAAGATGGAATTAAAAAAAAATTCTGCGTTATTATTTGTTTTTTTTTAAAGAAACGTCATTACCGCACAATTTTAATTGGTCCCTTCATGTCTGCATTCTTGTTTTCAGCGTCAGCCAGATATAATTCAACCATAGAAGTTTTTATGCTGTTATTAATAACTATTTTTGGTGCTACTTGCATATTTATATAAAAAAAATTCCTTACATTCTCATAAATTATTTAATGGTAAAAAACAATAGTGAAAAATAAAAATGCTTTAAAAACAATGGTAAAAAAATAAAAGTTCACATTGCAAAAAATAACAAAAACAGACAGAAAATAGAAAAATTATAATTAAAATAAAATACTGTTCTTGTTTCCCAACCACTTTGTTTACAAGAAAAGGGGCAAAAATCTTGTACCATGTATAACAATTAATCTCTTTAACCCTACATTCGAGGGGCTAATGGTAATTCCCATGGACCATGGACCAATATGGACCCAACATGGACCCGCCCATGAGGGGTGAAAGACTCACTTTAACAATATAAAACAATATAAAGTTGTTAGTTTTAACTTTTAAACGGCTTAGGCTTAGGCTTAGAATAAGACTAAGCCTAAGCCTAAGCCTGAGGTGCACTAACAACTACATTGTTTTGTAATGTTAAAGTAAGTCTTTCACCCCTCATGGGCGGGTCCATGTTGGGTCCATGGTCCATGGGAATTACCGTTAGCCCATTCGAGGTATCTAAATAAAAACTAAAGTATGCCTTTTGATTATATACATACTTGTCACAGCGAAAACTTTGCGTATCGGAGAAGCATATATCGTCGTTACTATGGCAAAATGAGCCACTGTTCGTATAAAATATATGTGACTGTGACTCATTTTAAATTTAATTTGGGACTCTATTAACTACAAAATGAGTCAGAGTCACGTGTATTTTATAATGACAGTGGCTCATTTTGCCGTAGTAACGACGATTATCTTCCTTTACTGTGGTAAATAATTTTAATAAATAAACATCTTTGTTTTCATAAAAAACTCACAAATGGCATAGATGCATTTGTGAAATATGATTTGTGTTAGCATGAGTCAAGTGTTTAAAGATCAATCTGTGGCCATTAGCAAATTTTTACTGAAAAATAGTTTAATATTTAAATAAAAACATCGTAATTTTATGGTTAGATTTGGAACTAAAATCTGAAACTGCGCAAAAATTAAACATTTTTTATAATATATATATATTTTTTTGAATATTACCCCATTAATTTGAAAAAATTGTCAGAGCGCCAATTAAAAGCATATTTGTGGTTATGGCTGAATACCAAAAAGTTCTGCAGAGCTTGTGTTATTACGATTAGATGCAAAACATTTTTGGTATTATTGTTAATTAAAAACTTCCAAAATATGTATGATAGGTTTTTTAATTCCCAGTTTTAAAAAATCATTAGCCACAGGGCCATCTTTTAAGCTATCGAAAAACATAATTATTTTGCTTGGCTGTTTGCGAAAGGTAGAGATAATAAAATCGGTGGAAATTAATTACTTTTACGTGTGGAAGGAAAGCCGTCAAAACCTTTTAATATGCAGAAATCACAATATCTCTATGTTATCACTCTGCTGCTCTTATTTGCATAAATATCCTTTTATCATCAAAATTTTTATTCTCGTATTTCAAGAAATCTAATATACTTTTATGATACAATCGATTATATAATGTTTAATTGACTTATCCGAAAAAACATAAAAAAATTTGTGTTAAAACATTACAATTGGTTCTGGTTTTTACTTAAAGAATAATTTTTTCCACTTTGAACTACAAAAATAAGTTTCGTAATAACTAGTTATGTTTGTATTTTCCTTATGTTTTAATTTTATGATAACTCGTCACCCTTAGTGTTGCTTAATGCCAAATTATGTGCGCTGAAAAAAGGACATCTTGCAAATCTAAGAGTTTTTCACACTTTCCTGCGTTTTTAAGTTAAAGGTGCATATTGTTAGTCTTCTATTTTGATGATTTGGTGTTTTTAACAAAAAAACAAAGGGTTTTTTTACGGAAAACGCAATATCTCAACAAATACTGAACTAATTTTAACGATCAAGGTATCAGATTAAAGTAAAAAGTAGCCGCTTTATTTGAGTGTATATTTTGTAACTTTTTTTTTATACCTGTCAAGTAATTTTTCAAGTACAGAATTATCGAAGAACGCTATTTATGGGGGGTCATATCTCCTGAACCACTGGAGATGTTTTCATAAAAAAATTTGTGGGCTATTGGGGAAAAGGATAAGGTTTTAACAAAAAATCATCAAAATCGAAGACAAAAAGTTTGACTCGGTACCGCACCTTAAGCAAAGAAAGAAAGTTTTCTCCTTTCTTGCTTTTTCAAATATTTTTAAAGTTTTCTAATGGACTAATATTAAAATAAGTCCATTACTGTTTCATATAGGCGATCAGTTTATTGGAAAAAACTTTTAGGTTATATTGCATGTTTTTTTAAATAAAAAGTCTTTTTAAAAACCTTCTGTTGCTCTAAATAGTAATTATAGAATAAAATTATACATTCTTGATATTTTACCAATTTTAATTTTTTAAGTTTAAATTTGCATTTACATGCTTAAATCGAATTTTAAAGTTAACAATTGCACATAAAAAAGCAAAATCCGATATAGTAAGCGCTAAACGCGAGTTCAGCTTTTTACTGTAAATATACAAGTATGATGTTAAATACCTTAAAAAATGATATGATATTTAGAAACATATTTGTATTTTTCTGTTTGGCCAAAACTAAGCAAAAGTGTCTTAGTACTAAGCCTTTTTTGGGTTTAGTACTAAGCAAGCTAAAGCTTAAACGATTTTGGGACTTTTATTACTAAAGCTAAGGCGCGGCAAAGACGAAAATTTCCGGTAATGCACACCCATAATTGACCCCTTCTGAAGCTATTTATAATTGCAATAAATAAGAATGATCAAACGTTCATTAAGTACATGCAGAAAAACATTTTGCTTTTCTTAATCCATCGTCAGTTGTAAATTACTGGAATTGCAAACAACTACGGAATAAGTAAATCGCAATGCATAAATCATACAAATTCTGAATTTTAAATTATGTCCTACAACTCACTTTGTTTTTTTAATGCAATAACGTCCGGCTTATTCGTTTCCTCCTCCCCCATTTTATTGCATCCTCCTCGTTTTTTGAGTGAATATCATATGCAGAGAAACACATGACGCAACTATATATAAATAATAATTGGTTACATAACCGCTGAAATCTTTTTTTTTAATTTTTCTCGCTTATTTATTGTTTATTGTTTTTCTTCCTGGTGGAGAGCAATTACGCCCTTAATTTTACCCTGGAAGAATTTAGTTTTAGAGAATTTAATTTTTTAACTTTGAAATATTGAACTCCCTCCATGATATAAAAGTTGACTTTTTCCACAACACAAAAACACTATTTAAACTGAAAATCCAATACCCATATGCCAATTCATAACCGTAAATTATAACAAATATCCAGTTCTTAATAAATTCGTTAAAGGAGCACTGTCACAAATCAAATTCCTATATCGCCCAAAAGATATTACTCCTTTAATACTAAACTGATCGAGCTGAAATTTAAAAATGCCGTAGCTTTGTAATGAAGCACCTTAAATACCAAATTTACATCAGATAGGTTCGGTATTAAAGGAACAGTCGGGTTCGGGCGATATAGGAATTTGATTTGTGACAGTGCTCCTTTAAGTAATTGTTATAATGTTGTCGTTACTATAACACAACAAGTCACAATTAGTATAAAATCAATATGACTCTGATGACTCATTTTGTTTATATTAATTTTGTGTTAATGTATAAAATGAGTCACAGTTACGAGTATTTTGCGACGCATCTGACTCATTGTGCTAGAGTAACGACGACGTGTGACTGTGTCCGTACCTCAGTGTCTTCCGCTATTTTGCTGATTTTAGCAAACAATGTTTCTTTTTATTTTTTGAGTTTTTTTAATTTTAAGCAATAAAATCATAGACCAAAATGTTTTGAAAAAAAAAAATAAAAAAATCTAAATTAAAAAAAAGAAACCGCCTTATATGGAAATAAACTGCTCTATGTATGTTGCACCAGTCTCCAGTTGATTTATTGATTAATTGATCGTCTTTAAACTTTCTAATAAAATTGGATTCTTCTTTTTTTTTTCAAAATCAATGCAGAATTATGCCCAGCAATTCTTTTTTACTGGAACAGCCATAGAGTTTTGTTTTGAGGCCAGATTGGAGAAAAAATTTGCTGAAATCCTTTACAGTATTTCACATATTCTTGATATTCATGTTTGTATGTTTTCGTGTACATAGAATAATGAATGAGCACGTGGTGAATTATTAGTTTGATCAGCGGGGGAGGGTCCTAAATAACATCACATCTTTGTGTATATTTGTTAATTACATTTATAAATAACTTCATATTGTACTATAAAGGCTATTTATATTCATTCCTTTTGGCGGCTTCTTTTACATTAGCCTATTTTGAGCAATTTTAATTACACAACATATTAAAACTTTTGTGCTAAGATAATAATAATTATTATTATTATAATTATGTCATGAAGGCTAATTCAGAAGTTAACATGCTTCACAAGTTACATTATTCATAGGCTATATTGTTTCAGGTCTTGAGAAATCACTTTGATAATGATTTATGTCAAAACCGCAAAAACCTTAATGGTATTTATTCAGCCATGTTAAAAGACTAGTGATATTCAAAATTTTAAGCAATCCACAATTAAATTTGAATTTTTCAAACGGTAGATAATTTTCTGGAAGCTGTTTTGAAAATTTGTTAAAAAATATTTTTGAATCCATTTGATTTGACTAAATATCAAAAACTCGCTGGGGATGCACATCTTATTTTTAAACACCGTTCTAAAAATTAGGCGATTTTGCTGTATTATTATCATACAAAAATATTTCAATCACCGTTGATATATCAATAATATATGACACAAGATAATGTCCGACTGAACCCTAAATTTTTGAACAAAATTTTGCTAAAAAAGTCGCACATGCCCAACTTCGTTCGACTTTTCTCGTAAAAATTCACCATTTTCTGCTAGTTTTTCCACGCAGTATATTTTAACGCAGTGTTAGGTTTCCTACCAAAAAATTGCGACTTTTTTTCCTCACAATGTTGGTTTTTTCGCACCTTACTCAAAATTTTGTTCAGAAAATTAGTGTACAGTCGGACATTCTCTTGTGTTATAAATTTTTGATATTATTAAACAAGTGATTAAGCAACCTCAGTGATTGTCAAAAATTGCTATAAAATGGCTTGTAATAACAAAATTGTAACTCGATTTTCATGAATAATTAAACCGTACTACCGTAGTTATTTTGTCAAATTTTTTTGTAAACTAAAATTTTTTTTTTAAATTTTATAAAAAATATTTAAAAATAGTCCTAAAAATGCAGATAGAATAACATAAAACAAAGGTTAAAATAAACTTGAAGTTTATTATAAGTGCGGCGCAGTGGTGCATGATATTATTTACATAAGTGTAGGAACGCACCACTACTAAACATGCACCAAATTAAACCGTCCTTTTTACGAAATTAAGTTGTTTTTTAACTATGTTTTTGTTGAAGATAGTTTACCATTAGTTCCAAATCTGTTTTCCAATAAAACATTACACCCAATTTCCCAAAAATTATTTGTCTTACATCCAACTATAAACAGACTTAAAAACCAAATGAACAAAAAACGTTTCTTCATAGTGTGATATTTTTAAGCTGTTTGATTTATTTTTGTGACAAAATATTATATGAATAGAAGGAGGTAGAGCGACTTTTAACTAAACTCACTAAACTTTGAAATAAAAGCATTGACCGTTTTGTACTATAAACTTCAATTATAACCCTAAACTTACCGCTGGTTTGTGCTATTGTTCGTCAATATAAAAACAATATACCCACTATTTAACGAGTGAAAGCAGGACAACAAATTCAAACAGAGTACTAGGTAACCAAAAGTTGCCCATAAAACTATTTTTGATTTGATTAGTTTTTATTATATTTTGTTGTCTTGTTATGTTTTATTATTACTTGTTGTCATGTGATTAAAATTTCATTTTAATTATCGAGCTTAAAATTTTAAAGAATTGCATCGTATCGTTTTTTGAAGAATTGCATTTCGTATATTTTACTAAGATTTTTGTCTCAGTTCTTTTAATCCAGCGACATCATTGTTTAAAATTTTTATTGTAGAAATACTGTTATGCAAATCATTCGCGATAAAACAAATTTTAACAAAACGTCATTATCTTGCTAATTTTTTTTAACAGGTGGAGCTTGTAAAATGTAAATGAGCATAATTGACACACAACAAAGTTGAAAAAACAACATTTATTTTTACATTTTTTTAACATTCTTCTATTTTGCACGGCTCTAAAGACGACAGACATTGAAAAATGTGGATGCGAAATATTCACCTGTGTTCAACTTTTGGAATAATATTTTTTGGGTTTTACTGTCAAAAAATATAGATAATATAAAAACATTAAAAAAATATACCAAAAATAAAAAAACTAATTCTTTAGGAAAAAAATTATCTGTTTATTTGTTTAAAAATCGACTGCAAGTATCAAATCCAAATAGTGATTCCCGGAAAACTGCAGTAGCCGCACTCATAAAGCGTGATTAACGAAAGATTAGCCAAAGATTGGGATGTACGTCTTTTTTCATGGACAAGGAGATAATCGGATTTTGCATTGGCTCACATTATAAAATTTAAATTGACTCAATTCTTCTAAATAATAATTAATAATAAATTCAAAACATAATCAAGCATAGAGAGGAATTAAATTTTTAATCAAATTAAATTAATAATGTGAACCAATGCAAAATCAAAATCAAATTCTTTTTTTTTATTTTATTTTTTTTATTTCGAAATTAAAGATTAACAATATCAAGAATACATGAAAATTAATTAATAAAGAAAAGAAGAATGAGAAATGAAAAACAAATTATACGGGCTATGTGTGGATCCAACCTAAATGCATACGTATGCATATGTTTATATGCATACGTATGCATAAATTCATATGCATACGTATGCATATTTTTTTTAGATATACATACGTATGCATTTTTCCGGAAAGCATATGCATACGTATGCATTTTTTTGAAACTTGTATGCCGACGTAGGCATTTTTTTCTAACTTTTATGCATACGTATGCATAAAAGTAACAAAAAAATGCATACGTATGCATACCTTCCGGAAAAATGCATACGTATGCATATTAGTTGCAAAATATGCATACGTATGCATATTTTTTTGGAAATTAAAAAAAAAGTTTTTTTTTTTTGTTTTTTAAAAAAAAATATGCATACGTATGCATATTTTGCAACTTGAATATGCATACGTATGCATTTTTTCCCGGAAAGTACATGCATACGTATGCATTTTTTTGTAACTTTTATGCATACGTATGCATAAAAGTTAGAAAAAAATGCATATGTATGCATAAAAGTTTAAAAAAAATGCATACGTATGCATATACTTTCCGGAAAAATGCATACGTATGCATATAACTAAAAAAAATTATGCATACGTATACCTATGAATTTATGCATACGTATGCATATAAACATATGCATACGTATGCATTTAGGTTGGATCCACACATAGCCCGTATAATTTGTTCTTCATTTCTCATTCTTCTTTTCTTTATTAATTAAGTTTCATGTATTCTTGACAATATCATGTATTTAACTTTTTTTTCAAATATTTTTAAAATTTGACAATTATTTACACAAAAATACTTTAGTTAAAACAGTATGTATAATTTTTAAGTCATAAAACATGACAGAAAGTCAAAAAACGCGTTTAAAGTCAGTTTTTAATCCGATTTTCTCCTTGTCCAAGAAAAAAGACGCTCAGATTTAATCTTTGGTTATGCTTTGGTTAATCGGGCGTAATGAGTGCAGCTACTGGAAGTCTTCTTCACTAAGCCTATCCACTTACTAAATCGGAACCTTATAAGTGGTTAAATACCTCGTTTCAGGATCTATAGTGTTCAAAATGATGGCTGAAAAGTTGATGGTCGTCCTCCTCACTTCCTCTGCCTCACTTATCCGCGCCCAGTTTATCCCGGAGGCCCCTATAAACCAAGGCAATCCGGCCCAGGGGCAGATCCCGGGGCCCCTGCCGCCCCAATTTCCCGCCCAGATCGCCGGGCAGTTCCCGGGGATGCTGCCCCCCATCCAGCCGCTCCAGTGTCGCAACGGCGGAAAGAAACAGGGCAACGGCACCTGCGCCTGCAAGCCGGGATTTTTCGGCTTCGACTGCAACCTCAGTCAGTGCGTGCACGTGTACGAGAGCGCGGAGTTCGATATTAAATACGGTAATTTAACTTTTGTTTAATCGTTTTGAAATTAAGAAATACAAATTTTAACCCGCTAAGGACGGGGTGCCTGAATTGGGAAAAACGGTTTTTATCTCCCCCCACTCCACGCGCCTTAGCTTTAGTACTAAAGGTTCAAAAATCGTTTTGCCTTAGCTTTAGTACTAAGCCCAAAAAAGGCATAGTACAAAAGCAATTTTGCCTTAGCTTTTGCCAAACTGACAAATATGGAAATGTTCCTAAATTTTAAAAATTATCTTTTTTTAAGGTAATTCTTGGCATTGCATTGTTAAGTTTAGAGTAAAAACTCAACATTAAAGATCTTTTTAACGTTTATTGCATTAGTTCTTAGCTTTATATTTTAAAAATATTATTTTTAGGGTTAATTTCACAATTTGTAACTGTATTTCAGTTTTAACTTTAAATGTTAACCGATGTATCAAAATGGCAAACTATCAAGATTAGTTTTTCTGAAATGAATATCTAAAGCAACAAATCATTTAACCAACATTTTTTATTAAAAAGAACGCTTACTGCATAATAAACTTTACAAAATACCCATATGAAATTGTAAAAATAAGATTATTTTAATATTAAGCGCTTAGAAACTCGAAAAATACTTCAAAAAAGCAAAAAATCAGTATTTTATAATGCTTAAACAAAAATAAGAAACACAAAAAAATAAAACCCCATATTCATAGCACCTTAAAACCAAAATTCGTTTTAATCACTTTAATTAGCATTAATGTTTAAAATATTCACTCATGTTTCTTTTAAAGTAAAAATATAGTATATTCAAGTTTATATAAGCATAGTTTTCAGGCAGCTAAGAGTGAGGAAAGGGGTTGAGGTCGTTGGTTACCGGCGGTAAATTGCATCTTAAATTCTGGTAAAAGGATGTATGAAAAATTTTGAAATCTAAAAGAGGGTCAGGGTGTGTCTTGTGGATTTTCAAAACAAAATACTTTAGAGGTGTCAGATTAAAATTTTGGAGGGAAGTCAGATTTTATTCCTAAACTCTTTCTGAGGAGAACTCGATTTTTGTCTAGGAGGGAGGTTTAAAATTTTGAGGTTAAAGGACCCCATCATACCTCTCCACTTCATGGATAGAAATCTCATTAAAAAATCATGTTTGGATTGGTGAACACTTTTTTTTGGTTTTTTGGTCATTTTTTTGGCCAATCATTTTGGGGTGATTTTTCATTTTCCTGGCAAAAACTAACGTTTTGCCGGGCCCATACCTTTTGCCGAAGCTTTTGCCAGCTAATTTCAGTCTAGCTGTGCTTTAGCCTCAGTACGAAGCCCAAAAAAACCCTTTAGTACTAAAGCACTTTAGCTTTAGCTTTAGTACTAATGACACCCGTAGTATTGACTGTAGATAAGTGTTTGTCTTAGTAGCAAACATGTGGAAATTAAAAGTGTGATATTACGTAAATCTACTGGTGCCTTAGCTAAACTGTTAGGTAAAAATGTTAGTTCTAAAATTCTTAATCAAATATTTTTAAGTACAATCTTTCCATCAATGGCATATTGACTTGCAGTTTATTACCCAGTGTTCCAAAAAGACAGAGTTTTGTTAGATAAAGCACTTAAATTTGGAAAATCCAAAATGATTTTTTAAAACTATGCTCAATTCATAATGGGAACACCTACAACATCTAAGTGAAATTCCTTCGATAGGATTAACTGCAGCAAGTTATCGAACAAGGCTCATTTATTCTTATCACCATGAGTTTAGGATTCCGCCACATGATTATTTGTATTTGACTATAACTTAGATAAAAGATCTCTAATGTCTCGCAAAATAATCGTCATTAGTAAATGAATTTCCTACTAAGGCTCTGAATAGTTCAAACTTTTCTGCTTTAAGGCAATGTATTGGACTTTGGAACAGTGTAAATACAGATTTGTGTGAACTTAACAAAAAAACTATTTTATTTTCGCATGCGTGATTGTAACTTTTTGCATGATCTTTTTGGAAATATTCCTTTTTATAATGTGATAGGATAGCGCATTTAATGTCGGCACTTTTTCGTTTTCCCGATGTAACTTTTCACTGTATGACCCGATTTTCATGTTTGATAGCTCATTTTAAAGCTTTTACGATACTGCGTTGCGCCATAAAAGTTTTACTTCACCAAAAAATGTTTTTTTTACTTAATTAAATCAGTTTCTAAAAAAATGGAAAATTGCCGAAATCAAGTATGCATTTAATTTTTAAAAAAAAATATGTATGCACTTTTAAAAACCCCTACACATTTCAACGTTGTTTCTTAACTATTTACAACTACAATTTAATACCTGACACTTAATTCAACCCGTGTTTACCTACAGCAATATGTGTGCCGAAAGAACACTATTTTATTTTATAAGGATTGCTCACCAGATACGCAACGTAGAACCACTGGGACGAAAAATTCAGAAAATAGACTGAAATTTTACCAGGACAGTTTAATTTTTTAAGCAATTTATTGCGTAATCATGAATGCCCATGTTCTAAAAACGAGTAACAATTTTATTTTTTGTAAATCAAACAATTTCACATAAAAATATCATAACATAACAAATAAAAAGCTCACTACAGTTATCTACATATAATTAACTCTCATTTGAGCTGTCAAACGTCGTATTCCGTTCAGGATTACAATCGATATAGTCCAAAATCAAAAATGCCCAATTTGGAAAAGCGCCGAAATTAAATGCACTACCCGATAACAATGTTCTACTTCATTTATATAATATTCCTTTAATCATTATGTTTGTATATGTATTTATTTTTTGCAAATCTTGAAATACTTAAGCCAATTTGTTTTAGGGTGCCGATCGCCTATTTTTCATGGGAGTCGCGAATCCTCATGGGACAAAAGCGGTTGGTGGGCTGACTTTTTGGTTTAATGTATTTCATATTATTACTAGTCTTCTGTTTCGTGGTGCATACAAAATCAGTGCAATGTGTCTATTGGTTATGTGTGTCCCTGCTGAGACCAAAATAAAAAACAATACAATACAATGATAAAAAAAGTTGTCAGCAATGATATAACCTATTATTATTAAGTTACGTCACGTGTTTATTCTCCACGTGATAATTTTTCAAAAAAACGGTGGTCACTTTACCACTTAGCTATTTTCATCTATAGAATCCATCTTTAGTACGAGATAAGAAACGCCGCTTGGTATGCTGTTAGAACATATTTTTTCTAGATTTTTCTAAAAATTTTAGCGTAATCGGCTTGCTTACTTTTTTTATCTGAATTGTTTTGTCTGTCAGAATTTTGAATTCAATATTATCAAGAATATATAAGAGAAGAATGTACCACTTAATACAAAAAATCGCACCCATCCGTGAGTCGGTTTGCCATAAATTAACCCCCCCCCCCCCAGGGGTTTATTTATGGCAAACCGATGCACGGATGGGTGCGATTTTTTGTATTGAGTGCTACATTCTTCTCTTATATATTCTTGATATTATATAGTATGGTGTTTTTAAACAATTCAATTTTTCTAGTACCAAATTGCATTATATTCAAACAAGAATGTTATTTTTAATTAAAAACGACTTATATAACGTCTAATTGTGTTACGCATTGAAACAATCAAAAATCAGTTCAGCTCATTC
>JASAMX010015001.1:0-14033 GCA_030248175.1 Microlaimidae sp. YZB2_3
CCCCTGCTTGCCCCCCCCCCCGTATTTTAGCCCCCCCCCCCCCTGTTTCAAAAATGTCTCCAGCGATTTAAATAGTCATAGTTTAACTTCTATTTATATAACCTAATTCCTGCACAATTTGTTTGTTACTATAGTCTCAGCATCATGCCAACGTGAAGCGTTAGCCGTGGGGGGGGAGGGGGTTGGGGGTGTCCCCCCAGCCGCCAAGCGAAATTTTTTTAAATATGCACTAAAAACTGCTTAAAAATTGTCTTCAGCAATTTAATTGGTCATAGTATTACTTCTGTTTATATAACCTAATTCCTACACAATTTGTTTGTTACTATAGTATCAGCATCATGCCAACAAAAGCGTTAGCGGGGGGGGGGGGGGGGGTTGGGAAATTTTTAATAAATATGCACTAAAACCTGTTTAAAAAACTATTCTCCATTGATTTGATTGTAGTTTTACTTCTGTTTCTATAACTTAATCTCTAATCATTTTGTTTGTTACTGTAGTAGCAGCACCAAGCAGACGCAAAGCGTCAGCCAGGGGGGTGGGGGATAGAGGGTGTTCTCCCAGCTGCCTGAGGCAAAATTTTTTTAAAATATGCAGTAAAATTGCTTGAAAAATGTCTCCAGCCAATCATATGGCTGTAGGATTAGTTTTGTTTTAATAACCTAATTCCTAAGCAATTTGTTTGTTACATATTTTAAATTAATATGATGTTAAAATTTGTACTGTATCCCAAAAAGGTTGTTGCTTAATTCTATTAAGAAACAACCTTATATAAACATAAATAATTGCCTAATTTATTTAAAAATATATGCGCAACTGCAAGGGGTTTGTAACTTATGAGCAAATGCTGCAGTAAATATAAAAAAAGAAAAATACATTGCAAATTTTACCTTCCCGCCAAACGGGGAAAATTTTTATATTGTTTAATTTTAAGCACTTAAGATGCACTACATTTTTAAAACCTGAAAAGAAAAATGTAAAGGGGGACCCTTACAAAAATTACAAACAGCCATATTATATATATATATATATATATATATATATATATAGACCTGTGCATGGTCTGGAATTGACCCCCCATTTTATTGGAGGATTTGTTCCCCCACCCCACCAAGAAATGAAAAAGTGCCCTAAAATTATGACGTCATTTTTGACCTATGATGACGCCATCATTGCATTTTTTTGCAGTTTTTAGCCTATTTCATTGTATTTTAAGCCATTTTAGACCTATTTTTACCTTATTTTTTGCTTTTTTTGTCCTTTTTTTCTTTTTCCCTTCTTTTTTCCTCTTTTTTTCTCCTTTTTCTTTCTTCCTGCTTGCCCCCCATTTTATTGCCCCCCTGTTTCAAAAAAGTTGCCCCCATGCCCCCGTTTTAAAATTTCCCCCCAATAAAACCCCAGGGGGAAGTGCACAGGTTTGATATATATTTGAATGGCCAAAATGGTTATTAAATGTTTGTTATGCATTAGCCATTTTCAGAAGCTAATATGTCAAAAAATTAGTACTTTGTTAATCTCTTGGCGCCAAATTATAAGGTACTTTGTGTATTGAACCCCATAATGCCAAAAACAAAATTGCTTTGTGGTCAATTGAAGTTTTATTAGGTGCCTCCACCCCCTGACCTGAAAAAGAAAAAAATGAGCCATTTTTGAGCCATTTTTGCAAAATTTTAGCTACTCTGTTTTTAATGCTAACCAAATTTGAGCTATTTTCTATTTTTTTCTTTTATCTTGAACATATCCAATAAAAAATCCTCTCTCTCTCTCTCTCCCCTCTCAACATCTCTGGGCAAGTGTGTTAAAGCTCGATGAGTGCAAAGGTTTGTTCATTTAATTAAGCAATAGGTAATATATACATAAGTAAAGCAAGATTGTCTTTTTTAGTTGATTTGCCTCTTCTATTTTCAGTTTTGAATAGCAATGGTGTTGGTAATTTTAAACCAGCTGCTGGCTTGCCTGGTTTGATTTCCAATATAGTAGTCTGAAAGATCTCTAGGTGTCCCATTAGAAGATCTCTAGATCTCCCATTGGAATATCTCTAGATCCCCCATTTTAATTTAGCATAGGTAAAAATTAAAGAGGCTTTAGTGTTAGATGTGTCACATTAAAAATCTTTTGCACTTCAACTTCATTTTTCTTAGAGCTTAATTCTGGCACCCGTGGGTCGCCCGATATTATCTTCAGATGAGTAAGCAAGTAAGTAAGTGAATAAGTAAGTAAGTGAGTAACATCCTAATGCTTTCTTTGATTTTGAATAACTTGGCCGGATCAACTTTATATAAGTTGAAATTTGGAACATATATACACCTGACAATAGAGAATTGATTGATAATCACAATTTTGTGATCTAACAATTTGTGGGATTGATAATGACATATGCAAATTTTATATAAACCAATTATAACTTGGCCAAATAAAATGTATATGACTTGAAATTTGAAACATTGATACAACTGACAATGGGGAATCTATTGATAATCACAATTTTGTGATTTGACAAATTGTGCCATTGATCATGACATATATGCAAACATAGGTGAGCACGGTCGGGGAAGCTAGGGGGGGTGGTTACCCGTGGTAAATCGAATTTTGAATTCTAGGAGAGGGGTCCCAGGGGGGTCCGGACGCCCCTAGCTTTTTAGGGGGGGTTGACCCTGGGTGCAAAATTTTGAAATCTAGAGGGGGGTCAGGTGGGGTCCGGTGTCCAAAGCAAAACAGTTTTAAACCATAATAACTTTAATAATTGTTCTTTTTATAGGATAATACTACATTTTATTGAATAAAAAGCCATATTCATGTATAAACAGGGTGTAAAAACATGAATATGTGATGAAAATTCACATTTTGGAAGAAAATTTAATATAAAAAAGGTACCTAAAATTTTCCCAAAGGGGGAAGGGGGTCAGATTTCAAAATCTAGAGGGGGTCAGGGGTAAAAAATTTGGGGGGAGGGGGGCCCCTAGATTTTTGTCTAGGGGGGGCCCCCAAAATTTCGAGGCTAGGGGAGTGGACCCCATCCTGCCCCCCCCCCCCCCTTTCTCACCTATGTATGCAAATTTTATTTAAAACAATTATAACTCAGCCAAATCAACTCTATATACGTTGAAATTTAGAACATATATACAACTGATGACATGATAGAAAATCTAAAATCACGATTTTGTGATTTGACAAATTGTGCGGTTGATCATGCATGATTTATATGCAAATTTTATTTAAAACAATTATAACTTGGCCCAATCAACTCTATATAAGTTAAAATTTAGAAAATATATACAACTGACTATGGACAATCAATTGATAATCACGATTTAGTGATATGACAAGTTGTGCGTTTAATCATAATGTATGCAAATTTTTTTAAAAACAATTACAACTTGGCCAAATAAAATCTATATGACTTGAACTTCGGAACATCAATACAACTGACAATTGATAATCAATCAATAATCATGATTTTGTGATTTAACAAATTGTGCTGTCAATCATTACATATATGCAAATTTTATTTAAAACAATTATGACTTGGCCAAATCAACTCTATATAAATTAAAATTTAAAACATATATACAACTGACAATGCAGAATCGATTGATAATCACGATTTTGTGATCTGAAAAATTGGTCAATCATGACATATATGCAATTTTTAATTAAAACAATTATAACTTGGCCAAATCAATACTATATGAATTAAACTTTTGAACATATATACAACTGACAATGCAGAATCAATTGATAATCATAATTTTCTGATCTGAAAAATTGTGCAGTCAATCATGATGTATATGCAAATTTTATTTAAAACAATTATAACTCTGCCAAATCAACTCTATATAGGGTAGTGCATTTAATTTTGGCACTTTTCCAAATTGGGCATTTTTGATTTTAGACTATATCTTTGGTAATCCTGGACAGAATACGGCATTTGATAGCTCAAATGAGAGCTAATTATGTGTAGATGACTGTCATGAGCTTTTTATTTGTTATGTTATGGTATTTTCATGTAAAATTGTGTGATTTATAAAAAATAAAATTGTTATTCGTTTTCAGAACATGGGCATTTCATAATTAATTAAATTGGTTTAAAAATTAAACTGTCGTGGTAAAATTTAGTCTGTTTTCCAAATTTTTAGTCCCCGTGGTTCTAAGTTGCATCTGTGGTGAGCAATCGTTATAAAATAAAATAGTGTAATTTCAGCACACATATTGCTGCAGGTAAAAACAAGTTGAATTAGGTGGTCAGGTGTTAAATTGTAGGGTAGTGCATTTAATTTTGGCACTTTTCCAAATGGGGCAATTTTGATTTGGACTATATCTTTGGTAATCCTGGATGGAATACGACGTTTGATAGCTCAAATGAGAGCTAATTTTATGTAGATGACTGTTGTGAGCTTTTTATTTGTTATGTTATGATATTTTCATGTGAAATTGTGTGATTTATAAAAAATAAAATTGTTACTCGTTTTTAGAACATGTGCATTTCATGATTACGCAATAAATTGGTTTAAAAATTAAACTGTCCTGGTAAAATTTAGTCTATTTTCCGAATTTTTAGTCCCCGTGGTTCTACGTTGCATCTGTGGTGAGCAATCGTTATAAAATAAAATAGTGTAATTTTGGCACACATATTGCTGAGGTAAAAACGGGTTGAATTAAGTGGTAGGGGGTTAAATTGTAGTTGTAAATAGTTAAAAGACAACGTTGAAATGTGTAGGGGTCATAGCACTGCACTTAAACTCAATTAAGGTGGTCCTTTTAAAAAGTGCCGAAATTAAATGCACTTTTTTCCCAAATTTTGCCCATTTTGATACCATTTGGCATTTTAGCTGTAACTTTTTGCCAGTTACACGTTGAACAACAAGTAGAAGCTTAAATTAAAGAAAACTGTCTGGAGATTATGATAGGTTTTTAAATTTTTGAAAATGATGATTTTTTGACTGAGAAACAATCTATTGTTTGTAAAGTGCCGAAATTAAATGCACTACCCTAGTTGTAAATAGTTAAATATCAACGTTGAAATGTGTAGGGCTCATAGAACTGCACTTAAACTCAATTAAGAGGGTCCTTTAAGAGGGTCTTTAAGAGGGTCTTTTTAAAAAGTGCCGAAATTAAATGCACTTTTTTCCCAAATTTTCCTCATTTTGATACCATTTAGCATTTTAGCTGTAATTTTTTGCCAGTTACACATTGAACAACAAGTAGAAGCTTAAATTAAAGAAAACTGTCTGGAGATGATGATAGGTTTTTAAATTTTTGAAAATGATCATTTTTTTTACTGAGAAACAGTCTATTGTTTGTAAAGTACCGAAATTAAATGCACACATTTAATTTCAGCAATTTTCAATTTTTTTAAAAACTGATTTAATTAAATAAAAAAACAATTTTGGTACAGTGAAACTTCTATAAAGCAACACAGTATATTGTAAAAGCTTTAAAATGAGCTATCAAACATGAAAATCCGGCCATACAGTGAAAAGTTACATTGGAAAAACAAAAAAGTGCTGAAATTAAATGCACTACCCTAAGTTAAATTTTGGAGCATATATACAACTGACAACACAGAATCAATTGATAATCACAATTTTGTGATTTGATAAATTATGCCATTGATCACAACATATATGCAAATTTTATTTAAAACATTTATAACTTGGTCAAAGAAAATTTATATGACTTGAAATTCAGAACATATATAAAACTTAAAATGGAGAATTGATTGGTAGCAATGCAGACCTGTGCACGGTCTTAAAATGCCCCCCCCCCGTTTTATTGGAGGATTTGCCCCCCCCCCGTTTTATTGCCCCCCACCCCGCCAAAAAATGAAAAAGTACCCTAAAATTATGACGCCATTTTTGACCTATGATGACGCCATCATCTCCATTTTTTTTTGCTGTTTTTAGCCTATTTCAATGTATTTTAAGCCATTTTAGGCATATTTTTACCTTATTTTCGCCTTTTTTGTCCCTTTTTTTCCCTTTTTCCCTTCTTTTTCTCTCTCTTCTTTTTCTCCTTTTTTTCTCTTTTTTTTCTTTCCCCCCTGCTTGCCCCCCCCCCCGTTTTATTGCCCCCCCCCGTTTCAAAAAAGTTGCCCCCCCCTGTGCCACCCCCATTTTGGAATTGCCCCCCCCCCCGTTTTTAACCGGGGGGCGGGGGGCAGTGCACACGTCTGGCAATGCATTTTGATTTGACATTTCTGCAGTCAAGGTATTGGGGTTTACAGTTAGCAAGCTTATACCATGAAGCACAGCCAAAAACATGGGTGTTAAGTTTGCTGGTCTTTTAACAAACATATATACAACTGACAACAGAGAATCAATTGATAATCACAATTTTGTGATCTGACAAATTGTGCAGTTGATCATGACATATGCAAATTTAAAAGATAATTGTAATTGCTGCCTGTTACAAGACAAGATTTGAACAAGTTAAATTTCATATTGTTACATAACTTTTAAACATGTTAATTTTCCTCTCCCCTCCCCAATTTTGAAAAAACAAAAAAATTCCTTTAAAATAAAGTTTAGCTGGCTCCAAACATATATTTTGCGCTTAAAATAAGTTTTTTTAAGCAACACAAAGCTTAAAAATGCAACAAAAAAAGGCTTTTTGACCAAAAATTATCCTCTTTTACCCAGACCTGTGCACTGTCTCCCCCGCCCCCCCCCCCTGGGGGGTTAAAACGGGGGGCAATTCCAAAATGGGTCGGGGGCAGGGGGAAAGAAAAAAAGAGAAGAAAGAAGGGAAAAGGGAAAAAAGGGACAAAAAAGTGAAAATAAGGTAAAAATAGGTCTAAAATGGCTTAAAATACATTGAAATAGGTTGAGCAACAAATTTGCAATGATGGCGTCATCATAGGTCAAAAATGGCGTCATAATTTTAGGGTACTTTTTCATTTTTTGGCGGGGGGGGGGGGGGCAAATCCTCCAATAAAACGAGGGGGGCATTTCCAGACCATGCACAGGTCTGTTTACCTATTGTTTCTACAAAATTTAAATACAATATGGCTAAATGAGATTTAAGAGATTTTACAGATTTCCTTCCACAGATTTTAAGTTTATATAAGACCCCCTTCCTTAAGATCAAATCCTGACTCTGCCAATCATAGATGAACACAGTCAAACAGCTAGGGTAAATTACATTTCAAAATATCTAGGAGGGAGGGTCAAACGCCCCCAGCTTTTTAGGGGAGGGGGGTCAGCGTCAGGTTCAGGTGGGGTTCAATTTCCAAAGCTAAATACTTTTAAACTGTTAAAGGTATAATAGTTTTTTTAAAGATAATACTACATTTTATTGAATATAGAGCAATATTCAGTCATAAAAAGTGTGTAAAAACATGAACATGAACATGTGTTAAAAATTCACATTTTTGGAAGAAGATTTGGTATAAAAAAGTACTTAAAATTTTCTTAAGAGGAGAGGGGGGGATCAGATTTCAAAATCTAGAAGAGGGTCAGAAGTAAAAAATTTTAAAATTTTGGGGAAGGGGGGAGCCCTGGATTTTTTTCTAGGGGAGGGCAAAATTTCAAGGCTAGGGGGGTTGGATCTTGGATCCCACCATACCCCCCTTGTTCATCTATGCTGCCAATGTCTGCTTCTGTCAATTAGTTGTTATGACAAAACAGTCTATTATACAGTTTTATCAGTGTCAGAGGTGTCTGAGGTACCTGAGGGTCTGGGGTACCCTCAAATATTAGGGGGTGTTGGCTATGATTGAGATATTTGGGGAGTATAACCCCCCAACCCTCCCTGCCCACCTCTGCACCTGACCCCCCTCTAGGTTTTGTAATCTTTCACCCCTGGTCAAACCCCCCTAGAAAGCTAAGGGGGGTTTGACCTCCCGCAGAACCCCTCTTAGATTTTGAAATGTCATTTACCTGGGGTAGGGTACACACCTCCCGCTATCTTCAGTGACCGTGTTCATCTAAGGGTCAGATGGAGCTGGTTTCCAAACAAAATCACATTAAATCAATTGTTTAAGTTTTTTAGCACTAATTTAGAATTTTATATACTAAAATAGGCTATTTATGTATAAAAAATAGTACAAAAATACTGTTTTTTACTACAAAACCGTGTTGTGGAACAGCAAATTTTGACCAAAATTCATACCCAAAATTTGGCTCCAAACGGGGATTGGGGAAGGGGTAGATTTAGATTTCCAGGGTTGAGTATGGTGTCAAAATTTTTCCCCATTTTTTTTCTCATTTTTTTCTTTCTCCCCTGCTTGCTCCTCCCCACCCCCATTTTATAGCCCCCCATTTTATAGCTATGTTTCAAAAAAGTTGCCCTTTGTGCCCTGCCCCATTTTGGAATTGTTCCCCCTACGTTTAAACCCTGGAGGGCAGAGCACAGGTCTGATATAATGTTAATAAAATTCTTGGAAAATTTAACACATGTTTTTTAGTTCTTTTAAAGTTTTAGCTACGTAAATTTTGAGAAGTAAAATTTTTAAATTAAAAGAAATTATCCTTTAAAGTACATTTTCTTTCCTAAAATATTAGAAATTTTTTTTAAACAATTTAAAGTTTATATATAGGGAATACTTCAAAAATATTTCTTTAAACATGTGTAACATATATTTCTTATAATATCAATAAAAGTTTGTTTTTTTTTCATCACTATTATATCTGCTACAAATTAAGTGATAAATAATATTTTTACAGATTTAAACTGAGTCTAAGTACATTGATAAAACCACTGCTGTGTACAAATTCATTGTTTTATTGATAAGTTATAATGGTTAAAAAAATTATTGTTTTATAACAAAAATGCATGTATTATTTTTTATAACTAATATTTTAGGGTTTAATTGTATTTCAGTTATTATTTTGATTATTAAAGCAACTCCTTTGTGTTTTTTTATTTTCAGAAAAATATTGAAAAGCAGATTTTGTCATTACTATGGCAAAATGAGCCACAGCTCATATAAAATATGTGTGCCTGTGATGTGACTCATTTTAAATTTAAAACAGAAACCTATGAACTACAGAATGAGTCATAGCCATGCGTATTTTATAATGACAGTGGCTTGTTTTGTCCTAGTAATGACAATTTAAACAATTTTTTATATCTAATTTAGTTAAAATTTAGTAAGCAAAGTTTGTTAATTCCTTTTTTTGTAACTGTTTGTTCTAAATATATATCTGATTTTATAATACTTGCTTTCTGTTTACTTTATAGGACTAATTATAGTCAACCTGCAGTGCAGTGCAGTAATCAGGATTGCTAAATGGTTGACATGGTTTTGAAATTCTGATAAGATTTTTGTGTTAAACAAAATACTGAAATTTTGATGCTTAAAAGATGTTGTACCAAGTTAAACTTTTTTTCCATGATTTTGATTATTTTTTTATGAAAACCTTACCCTTGTCCCCAGTAGCCCACAGACATTTTTTCATTAAAATATCCCCAAAAGATATGACCTTCCATGGCGTTTTTTGACAAATCTGTACTTGAAAGATTGCTCAATGGGTATTAAAATTTAAATTACAAGGTATACATTCAAAGAAAGCGGCTACTTTTTACTTTAATTTGATACCTTGATCATTAAGATTTGTGCAGTATTTATCCAGATATTGCATTTCCTGTACAAAAAACCCACAATGCTTTCACAAAAATACAAAGTAGGAAAAACTGTTGCTCAAACTTCATCAAATCACTGCCGTGGTTTGGTGTTTTCAACAAAAAAATTGTAGGTTTTTTTTATACAGGAAACTTATATCTCATCTTAACAAATTTGCACCAATCTTAACGATCCAGATACCAAATTAAAGTAGAAAGTAGCCAATTTCTTTGAGTGCATATTTTGTAATTTAAATTTTAATACCCATTGAGCAATCTTTCAAGTACAGAGTTGTAAAAAAACGCCATTTTTGAAGGGTCATATCTCCTAAACCAATGGAGATAATTTATTGAGGGTAGGGGTAAGGTTTTCACTTAAAATCATGGGCACAGGGGGTTAACCCCCCCAATTTTGGAAAAATGAAGAAAAAAAATGCTTAAGTTTTGAGGTCAAAATGAATGTTTTAAGCTATAAAAGCTCAAAAATGCAATAAAAAGGGCTTTTTGACCTAAAATTAGCGTTTTTTTACCCACTTTTTTCTTCAAAATTGAAAACTATATGGGTAAAATGCACTCCAGAAAAAAAAACAATATGGGTATTTTGCATTTTTGGATTTTAACCCCCCCCCCCCCCGTAATGTGGGGTTTAACCCCCCCACTCCGGACCAACTTGCCCATGTATGCTTAAAATAATCAAAATCAAAGACAAAAAATTTAACTCATTACTGCATCTTTAAGGCTTACTGTAGTCTGTTCAAAAATGATTCAGACTGGTGACAGAACATTTTTACTTTAAAAACATTATATCTGAAGAACAAAATGAATTAAAACAATAATATCAGTGTATGCTTAGACTTTTAGCTACAAAATCAGCTGAAATTCAAAGAAAATAATGTTTATCAATAACACATTTTCTTCTGTGGCCAATACCGTAAAAAAATACCTGGGGTCTTATGCTGAAGGTTTAATTCAACTTAAAGTTAATCTGAGATTAGCGATTGTTGACACACAGTAAACATACTAGCAGTGTTGATTAGATAATCTAGTTTAACAAATACAATCTCTGATTAAATTGTCAATAACTGGAGATTAAATTGTTAATGTATGCAAATTTTTAAACCACCTCAGGAAGTGGATTTAAAATTTGCTGCTTTTTCCCACTTATCTTTGATTATTGACAATATTGAATCTGAGATTAAGTCTATTAACTCCGTTAACCAAGATTATTCAATCAATACTGTTAATATGTTTACTGTGTTTCAACACTCGTTAATCTCAGATTAATTTTAAGTTGGATTAAACCTTCAGCATACCACCCCGGGGCTGAGAAAAAATTGAAACTTTTTTATTATACTGCAAGATAAGAAACGCCACTTGGTATGCTGTTAGCTCATACTTTTCCAAGTTTTCCATGAAAATTTGAACTCAATTGGAGCAGTGAATTTTTTTTATGACAGTTTGAATGAGGCTAGTTTTTTGCGGTTTTTTTTAGTGATTTATAGTATAGGGGACCATTTTATGTTAAAAACGCTTGTTTGCTGATGTTAAGGTGTTGCTAGCACCAAGACAAGTTATACTTCAAATTCGTGCCATATTTTTGAAATTTTTTTAAGGGTTGAACCTACCCCCAAGGGGCTAGGAGGGAGGGACCAACAAATTCCAAAACATTTTTTTTAATTTTTTCCCAAAACCATCATAAATGTAAAATTTATCACATATGTAAACTTTCTTCCAAGCCCATATTGTGGCAATAGCAAACAAAATTTAAATTTTTTTCAAGAAATATATAAACCTTAATAGTTTATTTTTTTAATTTCCAGGTTATTTTGTTAAAAAACAAGTTTAACCTGTTCCCTTAATTGCCTTTTCCTCGGCTACAACCGTGAAACGTTCGTGCGACCTATGTCATACTTCCGTCATACCTAATTTTTTGCGCGAGTAGTGCCGAGTGAGCGAGCAAATTGAAATGGTTAAAGCGGTACGGTGGCAATATGCAGATTTTTGTCAGGGATACAATGTATTACGTAGGATATTTCATTTTGTAAAAATTTGCATATTGCTACCGTACAGCTTTAACCATTTCAATTCGCTCGCTCACTGGGTACTATTCGCGCACAAAAATTATGTATGACGGAAGTAAAACCTAGGTCATGCGAAGAGCTTACCGGGGTAAGGTTTACGTAAGACATTTGTCATACGAAAATACCACCACCGTGAGACAAAGATTTCACCTTTGTCGTACGAAGGTCTCACGGTTGTATCGGTGGTAAAAGGCCGTTAGGGGAACGGGTTAAATCTTACTACAAAATTGCCAAATATCACAGCTGAAAAATAATATTTTTTTAGTGTTTTCTTACTTGCAATCATGTTTTTCCATTTGTTAACACACAAACATGTTTCTAATTACTATATGTCTTATATTTTGCAAATACCAAATGTTAATTTTTGAAGTATTTCTCTCTTTTTTGTGTAAAAACGTTTGAATCTGTTTTAAATTGTGTCATTTTAATTGCTGAAGAGCATAGGTGGGCAGCCTCTTGGATTTTGGGAGGGGGGAGTCAAATTTTAGGGGGGGGGGGTGTCTGGAAAGACCCAAATTTGGGGGGGGGGTGTACCCAATATTTCTGCGCTGCCTTAAAATGGGCTTAAAACGCGTAAAAAATGTAAAACAAGCTTATAAATGCGTTAAAACTGTAAAATTAAAATAAGACCTTATTGCAACTTATAAATTTTATTTTTTAATTCTTTTAATAATAATGTGTTTATATATTCTTATAATTAGATTAGAAATCATAGTTTTTTTTTTAATAATTATGTAATAATAGAATAGTAACATTATTGTCTTGATTATAAAGTCAAGTATCACAAATTTTTAATCCATAATCTTATATTTAATTAAAGGTTATATCAAAAATATATAATATAACGAAAAATGTACAACTCCTATATAAAAAAGTACAGAAAAGGTGGCCTTTATAATGAGCCTCTCTATTTAAATGACACTCTCCATAATAATGGCAAAGTAGCCATTTTAATGCGGGGAAAATATGCTGTTCCCCTACGTTATTCAGCACAAATGTGCGCGGATCAATAAAAACATTTTATTTCATTTGCGTGATGCGTGCGCATTTAGTGTAAAGTGACGTAGGGGAATGGCATATTCCTTTGAATTAAAAGGCCATTATTATGGAGGGAGGGTGCCATTTAAATGGAGAGGCTCATTATAAAGGCCACCTTTTCCGCACTTTTTTTATATAGGAGTTGCACATTTTTCGTTATATTATATATTTTTGGTTATATACCATGATGGGTGTAGTCAAGGGGGGTCTAGACTCCCTTTTTAGGTCGGCAAAAGGAATAATTTGGCGGGTCTAGAATGACCATTTTTAAAAAAAATTTTTCTTGGTTTTATAGACTTATTTTTATTGAATAATAGGAAAATAATGAAGTATATGAAATAAACAAGGTAATAAACTATCCGCGCAAAGCGCGGGAAATTTTTTTTAGTCCTTTCATAACACTTAAAATTTTTCTCTGGGAGGCGAATTCGGGGGAGGGGGTGTCCCCGGGTACCCCAAATTTAAGGGGGTGGTGTCAGCAAAATCCAAAATTTTGAGGGGGAGTATTATAACCCCCAACCCCCCCCCCCCTTGCCCACCTATGCTGAAGAGCAAATAAAATCATTAATAATATCATTTGACCATAGGTGGGCAGCCTCTCGGATTTTGGGGGGGGGGTCAAATTTTAGGGGAGGGGGTGTCTGGCAAGACCCAAATTTTGAGGGGGGTGTACCCAATATTTCCGTGCTGCCTTAAAATGGGCGTGAAAAAATGTAAAACAAACTTATAAATGATTTAAAACTGTGTAAAATTAAAATAAGACCTTATTGCAACTTATAAATTTTATTTTTTAATTTTTTTAATAATAATGTGTTAATATATTCTTAGAATTAGATTAGAAATCATAGTTTTTTTAATAATTACATAAAAATAGAATAGTAATTTAATTATATTGTCTTGATTATAAAGTGAAGTATAACAAACTTTTTAATCCATAATCTAATATTTAATTAGATTATATACATACATGGGCATAGCCAGGGGGCCTAGACCGCCTTTTTGGGTCGGCAAAGGAAAAAATTTGGAGTTCAACCCCCCTTTTGGGTTGCCAAGGATAAAAACTTGGGGGTCTAGAAACAGTGGCGTACCCAGAATTTCATTTGGGGGGGTAAATACTAACCCTGAAGGGGGGTCTGGGGGGCGGGAGCCTTCACCACTGGGGGGTCTGGGGGCGAGAGCCCCCAAGCGGGGTTAAGGGGCAGAGCCCATAGGTGTTTTGGGGGGACAGAGGCAGAGGGGTCCACCCCCCCCTAGAGCCAAAATTTTGGACCCCCCCCTAGAAAAAATTCAGGGGGCCCCCCCTCCCCCCAAAGCTTGAGAGCGGTCCGGCCTGAACCCCCCCCCTAGCGAGGCTGA
>JASAMX010015003.1:0-14191 GCA_030248175.1 Microlaimidae sp. YZB2_3
TATTTAGTTTTTTTAGTGGTAGATAGAATATAGCTGCATAATACTTACTTGGTGTTTTTTTTTTTTTGGAAAAATTATTTTCCGGAAGATTATTTACATATAAAATCCACAACAATAATGAAAAACAATATTTCGTGGAGGATTTTTAATTAAAAAATCAACCATACTATTATATTAAAAGAAATTAAACAATAGACTCCAAGAAGCTTTTTACATTACAGACTTTGGTTTTAATTTTTTTGTGTCTATAGCAAAATATCTACATCAAAAATTTAGTATCTACATCAATCACTAGCAGATCTATTTTCTTTCTTATTTTATTAATACCAATCAATAATCAATTAATTGATTTTTTTAAAATATCTAAAAAGATCTGTTTTTTTTAGTAAATTCAATTTTAATAAGTTTAAATGAAATTTTGATAAGTTTAAATTCCCGGTACAAAAAATGGAAAAGGAACTTCATTGGGGTTCGAAATCCCGACCTTCCAGTCTAAGCCGACCGCTTCAAAAAACCACTCGACCATCAGACCATCTGATGAAATAGAGTAAAATCCTACTTATATATTCGGTGCTCGGTATGATCGTAATTTTATTTTTTATGTTCGCATTTTTACCAAATTAAACATTAATAACTACATTATTACAAATCCAATCAAATTTATATTTTGCCTTTAGTGTTTACACGTTATTTTACACTGCAAAATTAATAGAAGTTTTCATTTAAATATTATTTTAATTTCAACTTTCGGCCTAATGTGTATCGGAATTTTACTGTGTAAAACGCCTTATGTCGAAATAGTCTATTAATGTTTTGCTTATAAAACTAGCCATAACTCACGAACCCATAAAGCGATTGTAAAAAGTAAACTATCATTGAACTCGTCAAAAACTGTAATATTTAATGCTGTATTTGGTTTTTAACTATTCCGAGATTTTTTATTTGATTAATAAGTTAAAACTCTCTAATAATTTACACAATGGTTCATCGAAAATTATTTTGATATTATTGTTTTTTAAAGAATATTACAAATAAAATGATACTTGAACCTTAAAAATTAATTGATTATTTAAAGAGTTATGACTATTTTTATATAGCGCTAATGTTAAAGTCGACCAAATGATAACCGCATTTTTTATTGTTAAAATTTTTTTACTAATATATTAATAAATTTAACACTTAAATTTTGACTTTTGCTATTTTATATAATCTCAGAGCAAGATTTTTTGTTTTAGCTGATGAAATTTGTGGTTTAGTCTTAGTGCTGAAGTTGCTCAGAGTTAACTTTAAAATATATAAATAAAACTCAGCACTCAAGGTCAAAATTTGACACTTCTTACAAAAAAAATTACTCTTCAAATTGTCTAAAAAATCCGGAGTTAAAACCTAACTGCCAATTAACCAAAACAACTTTAAATGTATAAACTAAAATAAAAGAATCCTGCTGTTTTTTGTTGACTTTAACTTTAGCACTATATAAAAAATAGTAACTTTAGAAATCATAAATTAAATTTTACAATTTAACTATCATTTTATTTGTTATATTCTTTAGAGAAAAGTAGTATCAAAATAATTTTTGATGAACTATTGTGTTAATTATTAGAAAGTTTTAACTTAATAATCAAATCAAAAATTTCGAAATAGTTAAAACTAAATACACCATTCGATTTTAAAGTATTTGACGAGTAAAATAATAGTCTAATTTTTACAATTGCTTAATAAGTTCGAGAGATATGACTGGTTTTATAAGCAAAACATTAATTACAAACTTGTTTTGCAATATTTGTTATCAATTTATTTAAAATTTTTTTTTAATTCCCGTTTTTATTTTTTTTTAAATTTATTTATTTTTTAACCGTCCATGTGTTAAATTTCGCATGGCCCCGTGAACACCACAATGACTTAATAAAATCGTGAATAGAATAGAATTTAATTATTTTATTAATATATTAACACTAAACAGAAACAACTGCATTTCACTCTTTTTGATTGCGTTATTTTTATACTGGTTTGAAATCAAAAAAATTAAATCAACGGTATTAGAAAAAACAAAATGTTAATTAACTTATCTTTTGAAGAAACGACAAAAAATTAAAGGGTTATTATTTAACTTAATATTTGCTTACTTTGTGTAAAAAATTTCGGTTAGCAATGGCGTTTTTTGATGGCTTTGAGTTTAAATATTAATCACCAGTTTTATATATATATATAGCTATATACATTTAAATAAGCAAATAAGTGTTTTAATTTTAAAATAAGTTAAACAAAAGAATTTTAAATTTTCATTTTAAAAAATTATGTTGTTTAAATTTCTTTATGTGTCTTTGTATTTTATAAAAAATGAATGAGACTGGCGACAAAACTTAAACTTTTTGAAGTTTAAAACTTCTCTAAATCTAAAAATATAAAAATTAAAAATGCCATCTCACATTACATAACTAAACTTATATAAACAAGAAACACAACACACATTCTTACATACTTTAGGTTAAATAAAACTTTAACTTTATTATAACAAAAACCAAAAAATTTTTTATTTCTTAAAAATTATTTATATATAAAAAATAAATTGTTATAAGTTTTTAAACAAGTATTATATGTATATAAAATATCACAATAACCTAAGAAAACTAATTTATTGTAAATTTAGTAATTTATTTAAATAAACACAAAATATGCATTTAAAAACAATAAATAATGTACTTGTTTTTATTATTTTACAATTTCTTGTTTTGTAAAAGTTTGACGAGAAGAACTAGCTGATGAGTCGCACTTCTCCTTGGGCTTGTCCAATAACCTATTCTAGTTAAAGTAAAGCGACGAAATAGGTTATTATATTAGTTAGCTTAAGTATAAATTGTTCTCTTAAAACCTTTAAAAAATTTTTTAAAAAAAGTTTGTTTTTTTGAAATCTACTAAAAATAAATGTTATTATTTATGTATAAATAAAATAAATAGCTAACTAATACTGTAGTTGTTACTAACATAAAATCAGAACACTGCTCTACTAACACTTTGTGTATTTATGTTTGTTTAATATTGCTACATCTGACCAAAATACCAACAAGATTAAAACACTTAATCGCCTCTTACAATGTTTAATCATTAAAACTGCAAACTTTAAAAACCAACTAAAATTTATTAATTAGTCTTTAAATAAGAAAACTTACACAAGCAAATAGTTTTACTTAGTAAATCACCATACTAAATGCTTTGTTAATTTTGCTTTCTACACCTAGTTATGGTGAACATACTAAACCTGTTTCTGCACCAACCAAAGTTGTTTTACTTAACCTGCTTTCTGCATCATTTAAGATATAATCTTTAATTTTCCGTTTTTGCTTATTAAAGTTATCAAAATTAATTCATCTATACTAGCTTTTTATGTTTTACCTAACCTGCTTCTACACCTATTTAGGTGTTTTCATTTAACCTGCTTTCTACACCCTCTGTGGTGTTTATGTATCCATTATTTCCTCAATATTTACCTATTACTACCTAACCTGCTTCTGCACCTATTTAGGTGTTTTCTCCTAACCTGCTTTCTACACCTTTCATGGTGTTTCTGTATTTGCTCACTTTACCCATTTATGGTAACTATTTGTTAAATTTTCATGTTAAAAATAATTCTGTACCAAATGTAAAACTTATAATACATTTAATTTTTCAATAAATTTTTCTGCTTAGTCTAATCTTTATTTTTTAATATATTTTTTCAAAAATATAATTTTCAATTATTATATAAATTTTATAATATCGCATTAAAATATAATCTTTTTTAAAATTTTTCCATCAATATATTCTTAAGTAACATCACATAACCTTTCCTTCTATCTTATTAATTAAAAAACGATACGAAACTGATTATAATTCATATTATTTTATTTCTTTCTGGTTATTTATTCTTATTGTTCGTTTCTTAAAATTTACTATTATCAGTTCATAATAATCTATCGTAGACATGGGCTTAAGCTGTCTTTCTATTGAAAAACAACCATAAATGAAAGAAAATGGCAGTTTTACGTTTGTCTAAGGCTAATGTAAACAGTCAGCATGATATTTTATTTCAGAACAGTATTGCAATGAAATTTGTATCGGTAAAACAAAAATTAGCTCTATGTAACCACCGCAACAAAAAGTTTTTTTTAAACAGACAGAGCCATTTTGTGAAACCAACCAAAATTTATAGTTTTAAAAATCAAACATTTAATTTCTTTAACAGTGTAACAAATAAAGCAGAAGTAGTAATTTTTTACGTAAGGATATTTACTGTTTCAATCTTATTTGTTTACACGATAGTTTATATTCTTTAAAATACGATTTGGCGAATACTTAAATCCTCATGGCATGATTAATTTAATAGTCCAGAAAGCTTATAATGAAATGGTCCGGTTTCTTCAATTCCTTTCTAATCTTGTTTTTAAACTAAAAATCAATAACCAATTGACACAGTAAAAATATTTTTTGAAAAAAGCAATTTAGTAATATTTAGCTATATTTTTCCACACAAAAATCTTTGTAGGATTTTAAAACATTAATTCTTGAAATGTTTTTATTTGCTAACAAGGTCATTTTGTATCCGAAAAACGTTTGCCTATTTATGGTGTTTATTATAGTTGAAGTGTCGTCACGCAAAGCCTAAAAGTCTAAAATTTTGGGCATAAAACAAAATTTGAAGTTCAAGCGGTTGGGTCTGGCCCGACTCGCTCCCGCCGACTCGCTCCCGGTCCAACTCGTTCCCAGCCCAACTCGCTCCCGACCCAACTCGCTCCCGACCCAACTCGCTCCCGGCCCAACTCGATCGTAACCCAACTCGCTCCCGCCGACTCGCTCCCGGTCCAACTCGTTCCCAGCCCAACTCGCTCCCGGCCCAACTCGTTCCCAGCCCAACTCGCTCCCGGCCCAACTCGCTCCCAGCCCAACTCGCTCCCGGCCCAACTCGCTCCCAGCTTAACTCGCTCCCGACCCAACTCGCTCCCAGCCCAACTCGCTCCCGGCCCAACTCGCTCCCAGCTCAACTCGCTCCCGGCCCAACTCGATCCTAACCCAACTCGCTCCCGACCCATCTCGCTCCCGACCCAACTCGCTCCCGACCCAAAATCGCTCCCGACCCAACTTGCTCCCGGCCCATCTCGCTCCCGGCTTAGGCTTAGGCTTAGGCAAATAACGTATAAACAATCTTTAATTTTCGATAATTAAAAAATTGTAGATATCGCGTTTGTCAAAAATTGCTGTGGGTTTTCATTTTTCAGTTTTAAATCAATTATACACTAGGTATAAGAAAGTAAGAAAAGTATATAAGAAAGTATATAAGGGATGAAAAGAAAAAAAGATGGGCCGGGAGCGAGTTGGGTCGGGAGCGAGTTGGGCTGGGAGCGAGTTGGGCTGGGAGCGAGTTGGGCCGGGAGCGAGTTGGGCCGGGAGCGAGTTGGGCCGGGAGCGAGATGGGCCGGGAGCGAGTTGGGTCGGGAGCGAGTTGGGCTGGGAGCGAGTTGGGTCGGGAGCGAGTTGGGCTGGGAGCAAGTTGGGCCGGGAGCGAGTCGGCGGGAGCGAGTCGTGGGCAACCCCAAGCGGTTATATCCCGTTAAAAAAGCGATTCATGCCAAAGTTATATCAGGGCATAGGATTTGCCATCAGACAAAATGGTACAAAATTATGTTTTATCTGTGACGTTATCACAAATGCCACAACAGTATAAACATGATCATTGAAAAGCAAATTTTTCACTTATTTCCTAAAAATTTAAGTAAAATTCGTTCCCTAAATTTTCTAATTGACGTTTTTATTCTGGGGTCGTACGTACGCTTAAAGTTTAATCAGACTTAAAATAAATCTGAGATTATGTAATGTAAACATACTAACAACCGGCGTCTAACGCCCGGCGTGTCATAAACATCACATGACCATGGACGTGCAATTCTTTGGTTATGTTAATCGCAAGTTTAACTTTATAGAAACTCAAAATTTCGTCTATCAAAGTTAACCATTTTAGAAGTAATTTGTGATTTATTAATCGAATTGAAGCTATGTATTTAGTTTTAAGCCGTACAAGTAATTTTGTTTATATTTTTTTAAAGTAAAAAACACTCACTACTGATGTTCCCGCGGGTCTCCGGTTTTAGGAGCTCCAGGGCTCCGCCCTATTTTTATACTAATTTCATGAATAATTAAAGGTGATGGCATAGACTATTTTATCAAACTTTTTGTAAAAAAATTTTTTTAAAAACTTATTTATATCATTAAAAATAGTCATACAAATACAAATAGAGCAATTTAAAATGTATTTCAAGCTTAAATAAACCGCAAATCGCTCATTTAAGAGGCGGGAACTTCAGAGCTCCGGAGCTCCTTCTGCTCTAATTGGACAGAGCTCCGGGGCATGATATCGGAGGAAAGGAATGTGACTAGCACTCAATGCATTTTTTCATAAAAGTATACATGACACGCCGACGAGTTCTTTCCAGTTTCGTGAATATACCACTGTATGGTTGAATCAGGGAAGAGCGTTCTTTCCCTTATATTAAATGTGTTAAGTCACTGCACGATTAATAGTTGTTGATGGCCTCATCTAAATTAAGAAAACCTTATCCAATATTTTTTCCTTACTGATTTACATATTAAGTAATTTCACACAGTAATACACATTTTCTTGTGGTTATTATATTGTTTTAGATTATAATTCCTTACTTTTTTAAATAAATGACTAATTTTCAAAGTAAACAACGAACAAATATCCCAACCGCTCATTAAAAGCCATTGAACACCAATACAAATAATTAAAAAATGAATAAAATTAATCTGAGGTAACGTGTGAGTGCCGCTGCCGCGAGGCACCAACCGTGCTATTCATAAAACTTGTGGACCCGGTCCAAAGCGGACTAGGTCCATTTTTTACGCAGACCGGTCTTCGTAAAAAGCGGTCCCAGTCCGTTATTGCAAATGCAATGCACACGTTCAAATAAGCTGTTTCGTTTGTCAGAGAATTGTTCACAATATTTTTAAGTTTTAAAACTTAATAAATTAAAACTTAATAACTCTTGCAACTAATATTAGAATTTTAACGTAGAATTGTAATAATAGAGAAATATTTAGTTTTTTTGTAGTTTTACGCAAATTTAATTAAATGTGCATAATAAAAAAGCGGTGTACTCGCATAGTACGATGATCAAAACGGACTGGGATCGCTTTTTACGCAAACCGGTCTACGTAAATAGCGGACCCAGTCCGCTTTGGACCGGGTCCAAAAGTTTTATGAATAGCACGGTAAGCCTCACGGTGTTATCTTAAATAAAATTAGAAAACGTAGATAAATTTAAAAATTTATCTTCATCGCTCTTTCTTACTATTATTATTTACAGCTTAAAATCACATAACGTTGAAGCAGACCTGTGCACTGCCCCCCCCCGGAGTTATAATGGGGGGGCAATTCCAAAATGGGGGGCACGGGGGGGCAACTTTTTTGAAACGGCGGGGGCAATAAAACGGGGGGGGCAAGCAGGGGGAAAGAAAAAAAAGAAAAAAAGGAGAAAAAGAGAAAAAAAGAAGAGAAAAGGTAAAAAAGGGACAAAAAAAGCGGAAATAAGGTAAAAAATAGGTCTAAAATGGCTTAAAATACATTGAAATAGGCTAAAAACTGCAAAAAAATTGCGATGATGATGGCGTCATCATAGGTCAAAAATGGCGTCATAATTTTAGGGTACTTTTTCATTTTTTGGCGGGTGGTGGGCAATAAAACGGGGGGAGCAAATCCTTCAATAAAACGGGGGGGGGCATTTTCAGACCGTGCACAAGTCTGGTTGAAGGTAAAATTTTCTAATGTTCAGGCGTCTTTTTATTTTTGTGTGTGCGTTGAAACACAAAACATGTGTTTAAGTGAAGTATCATTAGTCTGGGAAAATTATATGCCTAAAATATTCGTTTTCCAAGTTTTATTTAAAAAATTTAGTTTATAGAAAACTTCGTGCAAAACAAAAATATTAAATCGAGTCACATGAGGATTAATCTGCATACAACATAATAAAATTTGAAATAAATCTTTTCGAATTTGAGTTCAGTGATTTTTTCAAAAAAAAAACAACAAAAAAAACAATTATCGTACATAGCAAGTGTACCATGATTGTACTGAACTCAAAATTTCAAAGGACATTCCAAACATTCTTTTATTTAATCACTGTCGATAATTCAAATTAAATAGTTAAATTAATGCTTCTAATTTTTAAATTATATAATTTAATAACACTTCTTGGAAATTTTAAAAGACCAAACATTGAATGTTTAAGGACCTAATTAATTTGATAAATTTTATAATCTTGATATATTAACTTATCCTTGTTTAAAACATCTTAACTTAACTTCAAAATGTATTTTCAAAGGGCCTGATGCAAAAAAATTGTTTTTTTTTGTTTTTCAGTTCATGGTTAAAGTATCTACTATAAGAATGCGAAAAAATCACTTGTTTTTAATTTTTTGGATGAAATATAGGCAATACAAGACTTGAAATTCTAATCTCCAGTCTTAGTACTCTAACGCCTGACATTCTGCATTGCAATAAACAGAAAAAAATTTTAAGGGGAGATTTTGGTACTAGAAACTGTTAAGTATTTAACAAAAAATAAAACGGAAAAAGGACTAAAGATGCATAATTTAAGCTAAAAGTAAAAATTACAAACCGGATAATTTAAAGTATTGAATAATATGAAAAAAAAACATATAATTAATCATAAAACATGAAAAAAAGGACATAAAGAGTGTATCGAATATAGTTATATTTATGAATTTATAAAAAAATACCTGCTGAATTTACTTTTCTCTTACAACTCGTATTTATAAGACGTTGTATCTTTGAAACATCAAAAAACGGGAGTTGCTACACATACAAAAATCTCGTACAATATGCTTTTAAAATAATATATATTTAATTTTTTAATATTGAAACGATTGTATTGATATTATTAAGTTCAAAAATTTTCTCTAAATTTTTTTGTTTACTTTTTCTTTTTTTTTGAAAAATGACATTGGATCCAATGTTTTAAAAGACGGAAATTCTAGCAAAAGCCGAAACAAAATTTCGAAAAAAGCCTTATATTAAATGGAATAGTATTAAAGCTTCAATAAGTCTAAAAACTTAATGCCAGAAAAGACTGAAACAAGTCTCCCTAAAACAAGCAAATCAATAATGAATTTTAATAAGTTTTCAGAAACAACAAAATTTAATCAAAGAATAAGTGTAAAAGCTTTAATTTGCGTTTTTTAACCATTTGACGAAAATATATGTAAGAAATTCTCACAGCGTGGATAAATTTTTGCATGCGTTAATCAGCTATATTATTACGACAGCATTAATTGAGTCACCCGTCACCAAAACGGTAAAAAGATAATATTATTATTATTAACGTCTATTTAAAACTAAATATCTAGATCTAAGTCTGAAAAACCTTGAAAAATTTAGATTTAATAAGGCGACTTTTTTCTTTAATGTTTTCTATCTATTACATAAAACAAATTAACTGACAAAGTAATTGTTAAAGTAAAAGTTGTCTTACATTAAATCTAAATTTTTCAAGGTTTTTCAGACGTAAATCTGGATATTTAGTTTTAAATAGTCATTATTAATAATAATATTATCTTTTAACCGTTTTGGTGATGTGTGACTCAATTAATGCCGTCGTAATATTATAGCTAATGCTGATTAACGCATGCAAAAATTTATCCACGCTGTGAGAATTTCTTACATTCATTTTCGTCAAATGGTAAAAAAATGCAAACCAAAGCTTTTACACTTATTGTTTTTATTAATTTTTGTTCTTTTTGGAAGCTTAATAAAATTTATTATTAATTTGCTGGTTTTAGGGAGAGTTGTTTCAGTCTTTTCTGGCATTAAGTTTTTAGACTTATTGTAGCTTTAATACTATTCCATTTGACATAAGGATTTTTTTCGAAACTTTGTTTCGGCTTTTGTTAGAATTATATATTTGATTGATCTTGTAAATTAGTATCGAGACATGAGAGGATAAATTAGCGGCTAAATAACATTTAAAAAAAAAACGAAAAAAGAATGCAGATTTTTTTTTCAATTTCGATTTCTCCTAAAACATACAAAAAACACTTAACTTCATCTCTTAAAAAAATTTGCATTTCGGATTTAAATTGAGTAATTTGATAAATAATTATAACAAAATTTTTTTAAATCTTTACTGTTAAACCGTTTTTGTTTAAATTTTTAATGGTTTTAGACCTAAACAGTCGATTAATGATTAATACTACAAGCAAATTATCGAGGTCAGTTCCTATTCAATTATCCAATCAATACTGCTAGTATATGTTATGTTTACCGTGTGGCGAAAGTTACTAATCTCAGATTAACTTTAATACCGATTAAATCTTGAGCGTATGGTAGGACCCGGATCTATATTTTCTGTTTTCAAGAAAGATTTTTTCACAGGTGCCGAATAAGGATTATACTTTAAACGCCTGGAATTTTTTACATGTAAAATAAGTGGACGATTTATAAACCAATTCAACGCCATGTTTCCAGTGCTGTTCTTGGAACTAACAAATGTTTTTTGGGGTGAGCCCCCTCCTCACCTCCCCTTCCCCCAAAATATTTTTTAGATGTTAAAAATTTACTTTTTAGGGGTAATTTTTTCAAAACTAACAGGAACATATTTTTATTTAGCATTCTTAAAATAACTTTTTGCGCTTAAAAACAACTTCAGGTTTGTTTATTACAATTTTTAATCCATTTAGTTATATGAATTAAATTTTCGTTCTATTAAATTGGCGAAAACTGGGTTTACGGCACGTTAAAAATTTAAGGGTTTTAAAAAATTTGAAGAAGCCACGGCTACTAAAGAATCCAAAATTTGGGTTAAAATGCCCGAAAAAGCCGCACTTTTTGGGACAAAAAGCCACAAAAAAAGTTACCTTAGAGTCAAACAAAAAAAGGCAATATTTTAGAGCCGACTACTAAAAAACCACACAAAAACGCCTAAGAGCCCAAAAGAGACAGAGTTGCTTACAAAAAAACGTATACATACATAAAACCAAAGCAAACATTACTAAAACTACTTTTATATTAAAAAATTTTAACACTAAAATTTTTCGAAAATTATTAGCGATATATATTTAAAGAAGGGCATTACATTCCGTTTTATTTTCTCCCCGTATAAATTGTCTTTCTGCGTTATTACAAATTTTTCATGGCAACCTATGAAATGAGCTATAATTTAACGCAATTAAACTTTTGGTATCCTCAATAATAACCTTTAAAAAACATTTTATCATAATAACCCTTTTGAACAACATAAGCCACCGATAAAAAAATCCTACTTTATCCTAAGACTAAGCGAAACCTAGAAATCAAGCAACACTTTGTCATGGTAAACTTTCTAATGGTGTTTTCTTAGAAATCTCGAACTTTGATTACACTAAAATTTGTTTAATTAAAAAAACAAACAGGAAAAATTAAATTAAATGACAAGGCGCGCATTAAAAAAAATAAAAATTCAATGTATCATATGGTAGAAAATAACAAAAAAACCTTTAAAAGCAATTATCATGTTCCCGTGATTGCCTTTTCCTCGCTTACAATCGTGAAACCTTTGTATGGGCCAATGTCCTACTTCCGTTCCGTCATACATAGGTTTTTGTGCGTGAATTGTGCCCAGTGAGCGAACAAATTGAAATGGTTAAAGTTATACAGTAGCAATATACAGATTTTTCTACAGTGTATTACGTAGGATATTTCATTTGCAAAAATTTGCATATTGCTACCGTACAGCTTTAACCATTTCAATTTGCTCGCTCACTGGGCACTATTCGAGGACAAAAAATTATGTATGGCGGATACGGAAGTACGACCAAGGTCATGCGTAGAGTTTACCGCGGTAAGGTTTACGTACGACATTTGTCATACGAAAATACCACTAACGTGAGACGAAGGCTTTCTTTTGTCGTACGAAGGTTTCACGGTTGTAACAAGGAAAAAGGTCATCACGGAAACGGATTAAAAACATGTTATAAGAATAAAAATAAAATTTCGTGCTAAAATCTCCTTTAATGCATTTAATATGGCAAATTTAGGCTATATAGCATTAAATTGAATTTTTATGTGTAGCTGAACGAGATGCCGCATTGGACACGAATACTGAAGTAGGAATCAATCAAATCACGTAAGGAATAATTTAAATATAGTTTTGTTATGAAAAGTGTGTTCGCAACTGCCGAAGCATCTTAATTTTTTGTAGAAGCATTTTAAGCATAATAAAAAATGCTAAACGTACTATCAACTAAAATACATGACAATTTATGAATAAAAAAAGGATGATAAAGAACAAATTAGGGTAGTGCATTTAATTTCGGCACTTTTCCCAATTGGGCATTTTCGATTTTGGACTATATCTTTGGTAATCCTGGACGGAATACGACGTTTAATAGCTCAAACGGGAGATAATTATATATAGATGACTGTCGTGAGCTTTTTATTTGTTATGTTATGATATTTTCATGTGAAATTGTGCGATATCGTCGTTACAGTGACACAAAGAGTCACAATTATTATAAAATCAACGTGACTCTGACTCATTTTGTTTATATAATTTGTGTGTTAAGATATAGAAGGAGTCACAGTTAGGAGTATTTTACGATGCATCTGACTCTTTGTGTCAGAGTAACGGCGATATATAAAAAATAAAATTGTTACTCGTTTTTAGAACATGGGCATTTCATGATTACGCAATAAATGGGTTTAAAAATTTTTTAAACTGTCCTGGTAAAATTTAGTCTATTTTCCGAATTTTTAGTCCCCGTGGTTCTACGTTGTGTCTGTGGTGAGCAATCGTTATAAAATAAAATAGTGTAATTTCGGCACACATATTGCTGTAGGTAAAAACGGGTTGAATTAAGTGGTCGGGTGTTAAATTGTAGTTGTAAATAGTTAAAAGACAACGTTGAAATATGTAGGGGTCATAGCACTGCACTTAAACTCGATTAAGAGAGTCCTTTTAAAAACTGCCGAAATTAAATGCACTTTTTTTTCCTAAATTTTGCTCATTTTGATATCATTTGGCATTTTAGCTTTACTTTTTGCCAGTTAAAAGTTGAACAACAAGTAGATACTTAAATTAAAAAAAAACTGTCTGAAGATAATGATAGGTTTTTAAATTTTTGAAAATGATGATTTTTTGACTGAGAAACAATCGATTGTTTGTAAAGTGCCGAAATTAAATGCATACATTTAATTTCGGCAATTTTCCATTTTTTAAAAACTAATTTAATTAAGTTAAAAAACAATTTTCGTACAGTGAAACTTTTATGACGCAACGCAGTATCGTGAAAGCTTAAAAATGAGCTATTAAACATGAAAATCGGGCCATACAGTGAAAATTTACATCGGAAAAACAAAAAGGTGCCGAAATTAAATGCACTACCCGTGTGGATCCAACCTAAGGGCATACGTACTCTTTTAACTTTAATCTGCAACATAAATAAAAAAATTTACTCATTGCGTAGACATATTTAGCGAATTCAAAACGAATTAGACTGTTTTTTAAACGCGCAAAATATTTTGCGAAAACAGTGCACAGACTGTTTTGCGTATAGGCATGCAAAATTTCGTAAAATTAGTCTGCACTGCACCCTTCTAAAAATAAATTTTGCGCTCATTAAAATTATGCGATTCATTTTAAATAAGCTAAATAATTCTGCACAATGAGTTATTACGAGATTTAAGGTTGATGGAGCCAAGGGATCTTGGAGCCGAAAACAAAATTGCTAAAACCTATACCTAAAGCCTAAGCGAAACCGAAAAAAGGTCCAAAAATTTACCGATGGCTCCAAGTTCCCAATTTGCGGCTCTAAAAACCCCGTACCTATTACGATACATAGATTTTAAAAAAATATAAACGTTATAAAACGTTTTAGGGAGGTGTCTAGGGTAACTCCAAAGTTTAAGGGGGTGTATGTGGGGTACCCCTTAATTTTACGGGGGGGGGGGGGGGTTTCGGCACTTTAGAGATTTTTGGGTGGTATAACCTCCAATGCCTCCCCTTGCACCTGTGCTTCAAACTTCGACGCGACCAATAATGGGCCCAAATCGTTACCTTGTTGACCTCGTTGACCTTGTTTAACTTGTTTGTTTTGTTAGATTTGTTAGCCTTGTTGGCCCAGTTGACCTTGTTTACTTTGTTTGTTT
>JASAMX010015005.1:0-29478 GCA_030248175.1 Microlaimidae sp. YZB2_3
ATGTTGTACTTCGTTCAGTTACGTATTGCTCTCCAAAACTTTCTCGTTCGTTACGATCAGAATTCGTGCAAAATATAATTATAATCTGCGTTTTCTGCTATAATTTATAAAGTGATTTATTCATGGAAGGTGTTTTTATTTACGCAAAAAAATATTGCGTTGCTATGTATGATATAAGTAAATAAATACAAACAAATCGACAGTTAGCTTATGGGCAAATAAAATCTAGCTAACCTATATAATTTCAGTGTTGAATCGACTATTTAACAACAAAATTATTCAAAATTTTTATCAAAAGCGGTTTAATAATAAAGATCAAAACCCATATTTTAATAATTATTTAACAAGTTAAAATTATTCAATATTACCCATGTATTCAATATTATTCAATATTGGCATGGACAGCGTAAAAATTTACTATCAAGTTTTCAAAATAAAACCTAAATTAGTTTTTACTATTTTATGCCAAAGTTTTGCCCGTATTTTATGTCAAAGTTTTTCCCGTTGGAGACAAGAAAAAAGAGAAAACCAAAGTCTTTTAAACTTCTTTTTTGGCAATTTCAAAATGTTACAAAATTTTAGAGCGCAAAACGCAAAACAACATTTTCAGTCGAAATTAATTAAAATCAAAGAAAGAAAGTTTATTTTGCATCTTTAAAAAAAGTGCTCTTTCATCGAGTACGCCCCAATGAATCATTATGCTGGATACAGCAGTAACAGGTTTTTTTATTAGACTTTTCATCTTTTTCAAGCTGAATTCTTTCAGGCTAAAATTAAAGGCGTACCGCTTTCTGTCAAGAAGAAATAAAAAATAGATGCACAAGCCACAAAAAATAAGTTGTCAGTGGTGGTAATGTAAGCAATAGCAATAATTATTAAAATTGCGTCGCATGTCGGCATGTGCTCCTGAACCTGATATTATCTCGAAGAACGAGTGCGGTTACTTGACCACCCCAACAATCTCACCCTGCGGCCTATTTCATGAAGTTCTTTGTAATTGTAAATTAATAAACGCATTTAATTTCTTCTTATTTTATTAATTAAAAAATACGTACATAACTGTGGAATTTTAAATTCCAAACGCATTTTTATTAATATACTTTTGAATTAAAAATACAAAAGAAAAATATGCGTTTATTAAATTACAGCTGTAAATTAATTACAAGGAATTTTTGTGAAATAGCCCCTGGTGAAAATCATTTTTAGTTGAGGTTTTTTTGGTATTTTCGATCTTATAAAAGTTCATTGCTGCGTGAATTAAGAAATGATTTGCTGTATGTGATTTGTTTCATTTCCAACCGATATAAAGTTTTGTTTTTGGTATCTTTTTTCCAAAAGTAGCAACAATGTAGCACAGCGTGTCCAAGACGTAACCGTACGTTCAGAGATGTAACCTAAACATATATAAAATTTTATAAATTGAGTTCAGTTTTAAAGTTTTGCACATTACATTGTACGTGCAATGTATTTTTGTATTATCTTTTAAGAGATTTCAAGGTTTCTTTCACGCTAAATACGCTAAAAGAATAGTGAAAATTAAAACAATTTAACGCTCAAACGCCGATACATTATATCAATTTCGCTAATTAAACTTAATTTTTACGAATTGTGATGCTTATTGCATTAGCACTTGAAACAACTTTTAGTAGCTTATGTTCATTACATTGAGGTTAAAGATGTTAGCCGGAGCTGCAAAGTCTGAAGTACCCTATAGTTTCGCCCTATTTTTGTACCAAAAAATTTTTTGAACAGTTGAAAAGTTTTTCTAAGGTGCCTAAATTTTTAAAATCATCATGTATTTCTTATTTTTATAGCACACATACACAAACTTGTTAAAATTCGTTTATTTTTATCACGATCTTTTTCATCTTATTTTTCTTGCGTTTTTATTATTATTATTATTATTATTATTATTATTATTATTATTATTATTATTATTATTATTATTATTATTATTATTATTATTATTATTATTATTATTATTATTATTATTATTATTATTATTATTATTATTATTATTATTATTATTATTATTATTATTATTATTATTATTATTATTATTATTATTATTATTATTATTATTATTATTATTATTATTATTATTATTATTATTATTATTATTATTATTATTATTATTATTATTATTATTATTATTATTATTATTATTATTATTATTATTATTATTATTATTATTATTATTATTATTATTATTATTATTATTATTATTATTATTATTATTATTATTATTATTATTATTATTATTATTATTATTATTATTATTATTATTATTATTATTATTATTATTATTATTATTATTATTATTATTATTATTATTATTATTATTATTATTATTATTATTATTATTATTATTATTATTATTATTATTATTATTTATTTATTTATTTTTTAATTAATACCCAAGCCCATACTTTTAAAAACAAGCTTAACACGCAGGTCCCAAGGGTGGATGGGGGCGCGCCAATACTGCTCAACCGTCGTTATTGTCACACAAAAAGTCACAATTACTATGAAATCAATGTAACTTGGACTCCTAGTTTTTATAATATTTATATATTAAAACATAAAAAAGTCACGTTCATAGGTAAAATATTCAAAGCTGCCAACGTAAACGTGGTTTATTTTTCGCCTTTATTAATTTCTACCGTATATTAAATTCGCGCAACGATTTAACGGTGTTATAAACACTTTTAATCCCTCCTGACCGTTAGGGCTGGTTCATACTTATGACAAAACGTCCTTTGGACTTTGTCCAAAGGACGTTTTGTCATAAGTATGAACCAGCCCTTAGTCTTAGAAAAAAAATTATACTGCGAGTTATACTGTAAGAATAGAAACCCATTTCCAATTTTACCGCACGACAAAAGTTAGAACAATGTCGGGACATGGTTTCTGCTGCCATTGCGTTGATTAAACTCAACGGCACTATAGAAGCGACATAGCGGTCGTGACAGCCGCCGCGCAGAATAATTATAAAGAAAAACAATACTGAAAATGCCCATTGTATTTTGAATTAGTTTCATTACGCGGCCTGAAATCCGTAAAATATACAGCTAGAGTTACATTAAATGTTTCGAATTTCCTTTTAATTTTAAACGTAGCGAACTTAGTCCGTTCATTTTGTAATTTACATAAGATGGGCCAAAATCTTATACATCTACTATTTATTCTATATTAAGATATTAATACAAAAACATAGGTAAAAACATATATTATGACAGAAAGTAATTTTTCACGTTTTGTTTAATGCCTTTCTGCAAAATAAATGACTTTTTTAGATATAATTTGGTATATTTTTATATTTATCAATTTATTTTAATCATTTCAAGTATTTCGAAATCGACTTAAAATGAACTGCTGGCAATAATCCAACAACATTCAGTGTTTAAGTAATGTCGCTTTCTGGTAGCATTCGAGTTTAGTCCGTTTTTTTGACTAAAAACATTTCTAAGCTATTATTAGTTGTAATGGAAGGGCGAAAATTGCAGCTACGACAATTTTACCCCTACGAGTATTTTATGACTATTCTGTGTTCTGAGGAAAAGTTAGATTTTTTTGTACCAGGTTTTTTAATTTGTATCAACGGTAAAGATGACGACAGAGATAAACATATTTCTTAACCAATTCATTGGATAGCCAAAAGAGTCTTTTTGTCTTTTTGAAAAAAATGAAAACCATAAATAGATAAAATTGGTGATTTCGTGATTATCAAAAATTCTTTAAAACATTATTTTTTTGTCATTATTGCTGAAAACATTATTTTTTGTCATTTTATCCGACTATAAAAGAATTACAACTTGTTTGTGCGTGTGCTGTTTTTCATAAAGTAAGAAATAAATATAGTATGAACAAAGATACATAATATGCCGAAAAATTGCAACTCCTATATTAAAAAGTAAATAAAAGTAAGCCATTATAATGAACCTCTCCATTTAAATGGCAACCTTCTTTATAATGGCATAGTAGCCATTTTATTTCGGCGAATTAAATGGAGAAGAAGCCATTATAATAGCCATTTATTGATTTAATTTCACTTCATATATACTCACAGGTGTAATACTGTCTGGGCCGCATGACTTTTTCTGTGTCGGTGTAATACTGTCCGACACGAAAAAACTCATGCGGCCCGGACAGTATTACATTTGTGAGTATATATGAAGTGAAATTAAATCAATAAATGGCTAATGGCTTCCTTTCCATTTTAATTCGCCGAATTAAAATGGGTAATACGCCATTATAATGGAGGGTGCCATTTAAATAAAGAGGTTCTTTATAATGGCCTACTTTTGGTTACTTTTTTATACAAGAGTTGCACATTTTTGGATATATTATATATTTTTGGTATAAATACCAATTTGAAGTCATTTACCATTACCACTATAGTCAACCTAAGTGCACAAACGACTATTCCAGATTTTGTTTTGTCTAAAAATATGTCTCAGAGGAAATTGCCCTTTTTTCCTGTACTATCGACCAAAAAGACTCATAAGAAATAATTTGCATAAACATGGTTGGCACACAGCTGTTTTTTTCTCTCGGTATGATGTTTATTTCAGCAATAGTACTTTCAGCAGTTTTTGCACGGTTTTCCAATAAAACCATTCAGAGAATCGACAGTTACGAACGTATTTCTTAACCAAACCGTAAGCAAATTGATTATTATGTGACTTTGGTTAATTGTCATGGAGCATTTCTCAAGACAAATTATTGATTTTAATATAGCTAAAACTGAAACTTACAATCAATAAATATCCATTAGAAAAGCTGTTGAAGTCGCAAAAAATAAAGAAAAATATGGCGTTATCACCCCATAGTAGATCTCGTTTGTAAAAGCTAAAAAAGCCGAAGCTAATGGAGAGAAGAGCTAAAAAGGTAGCAACGAAAAAGGCACAAATAGCTAGATTTATTTGCGTTTTCATTGCTCGAAGTTGTTGAACCGTCATTTTTCTAACCTAAAATTATGAAAAAAATTAATTCTTTTATTTTCTTTTATCAAAAAATCAATTTAAACAAATTGATTCTGTAGGTCCTGAATAGAATGTGTTTTTTTATAAATTGATTTGTTTAAAACGGCGCATCAGACTTTCTAACGCAGAAAGATATAATTAGAACATCAAAGCAAAAATATCAAATTTTTAATCTTCAAAATCTTTGTAAATTTGATTATAGTAAATAAACGTTTGTGAATGAAGTGAAATTCCACACGTTAACGGGAGCCGTATTCATAAACCGCGATTAACTTTGGATTTAGAAAAAAAATTAATTCGACTGCTGATTGGCTACGTGAAAAATGTTGACCAATTACAATTGTCAAAAAGGACGAAGGCGGAGCTTATTGTGTTTCTGATAGCCAATAAGCAGTGGAATTAAGTTTTTCTTAATCCTTGGCTAATTTCGCTTTATAAATGCGGATCCTGTGTTTTTCAGCGGGACAACCTGAGTTTAGAAAGCGATAAAAATTACCTTGTAAAACATAAATCCGTAAGTGGCGACAATTACGGAGGCAACAACAGCAAGAAGTATACCAATGGCGAACATATAATCAGCCGCCAATCGATGGGATAAAAAATGAAATGCCACTTTAGATTCGTTTGTCATCTGAACCCAATTCATGTCCATATATAGAATTGGAATTGCCATGGCAAACGACGCCATCCAACAAATAGCCAAGAGAAAAGTTATTAATTTTTTATTCGACCAAATCTAAATAAAGTTTCAGTTTAAAAATTACGCTTATCTACTGGGGGCGCGAAAACGTCAAGTCGATTAAACTCCGCCCACTGAATCCTAAAAAAATTTTGAAAGTCAATGCTATATTTTTAATAAAAAAACAGTCTAAGGGGCTCTTAATGCCGCTTACACTCGCTGGTTATAGTTTACAAAATAAAATATTAAAAAAAATTATTATTGAAATAGTTTATCAGCACGTCATTAAAAAAAACTCAGCCAACTATTTCGCTTAAAATATTGGAAAATACTCTAAAAAGCTTATGCTAAACCACATTTGTATCTGTCACTAAGGGTTGGTTCATACTTATGTAAAAACGTCCTTTGCACAAAATGCAAAGGACGTTTTTACATACGTTTATACGCTGTGTTTGTCCTTTGGACTTTGTCCAAAGGACGTTTTTACATAAGTATGAACCAACCCTAATAGGCACCTTGCACTGGAACTCGGTTTATACATGAAGTATGGAATATACATAAGTAGGGAATGGGACACGAGGGTACTGGACACGAGGGTACTGGGCTTAAAAAAATTGCGTTCGCCACAACCTCGCACCAAAATCGATTCATTATGCAAAGGTGAAACGAGGGTACTGGACACGAGGGTACTGACGAGCAACAAACATAACCTTCCTGCATAAATCGGGATAAACTTATTGCATAACAATAGTTTGTTTTACTTAAATATCATAGTTTGTTTGACTAATTTATAAAATGTAGGATTATAAAAATAAAATTTTTGAGAAGACATAAAATAAAAATAATAATTTTATAACATTAAAACATTTTCGTGTAATTTGTCTACATTTTCCTGCATCCTAGCTTAAAAAATGCTGAGATTTTATGAGACGACTCTAAAGATAATAAACATTAAGGTTGTTGTTATGCTTTGATTGTGCTGTCAAAAAATTTTTGGGGTTATTTTTCGTGAAGTGTAGAAAAATAAATTCTTTATAATGGCTTCGGAAAAAATAATTGCAAATAATTTTGCTATTAATAACCTTTCAAAAGATTTTAGCAAAATATTTTCCGAAAAACAATTGCTTGCTTTTTTTAACAGTAAATTATTCGGTATTTTTTAAAAGCACACTATTTTTGAAATATTATGTATGATAAAGTTTAGCTTAATTTTTGGGTTTTGCTTAAGCTTAGGGAAATAAAGTTTACCGTGCAATGGGTTTCGAAGACTCCCAAAGATCCGTTGTTTGAATATTTTACTAACGACTCTATATACTTAGATTGAAATGCATAAAATATCATACATGAAAAATCTTACAATTGTATGTTTTTTTTATTAAAAGCACATTTTGTTTTCCTTGTCTTAAATGATCAACATGTGTTCAAGTGAATTCCTTAAGCTAAGTGAATTAAAAAAGGCAAGAAGTTATTTTTTACATTTCTACTGCTACAATTTATTTTTGCAGAAGTTATTTTTTCCAAAGTTTTTATCAAAAAAACTCAATTATTTTAATCAAGAGTCGATGAAAATAGTCTAAATATAAAAATGACAGCAAAAAAACTGCAATTCGCTTTGTATTTTTGTATGAGTATATGCTTAAACAGTAATTAAATAACTTTTTGGCGTTCTCATTCCAGTCATGATTGTTTAATATTAATTCTTTGCTTTTTTTTAAAGGCAGGGTTTCGAAGCTCCAGAGATTCGGAGATAGCCTCAAACATTATCATTGTTTTTATTAAACAGCGATGGTATAAACTGTGTGTAAAATGAGCTTTAAAAATTTCGTGTTTTAGTATAATCAAAAATATATAATACTGTATATTATATTAAGGAAAAATATGACACTCAGTCTCAGAAGCAAAACGATTTGGTGCCATTTTTTGAGCACTGCCTTTAACTGTTGTGCGCATAAAATGGCAAAACAACTGTTCTTATTGAGGCATGTGTCGTGTAAATGGGCACTGGTAAAAATGTAGCAGTGTTTTTGCGCATATCCTAGCATGCTAACTCGAAAGCACTGCATTTTGAAGTACACTGCACTTTTTTGGCAATCTTGTGCGCATATATGCGCATATACTGCACATAAAATAGCACAACCGCGAGGAAAAATAGCACAACCGCGAGGAACAAAAAAAATAAACCCACTAAAAAACCACTACTTAGTTTGCACACTGTACACAAAATACAAACTTTTAGTATACACATACAAAAATAAAATCTAATGCAATACATAAATAGATCTTTTTGTGTATTGCATTGGATTTTATTTTTGTATGTCTATACTAAAAGTTTGTATTTTGTGTACAGTGTGCAAACTAAATAGTGGTTTTTTAGTGGGTTTATTTTTTTGTTTCCCGCGCGGTTGTGCTATTTTATGTGCAGTATATGCGCATATATGCGCACAAGATTGCCAAAAAAGTGCAGTGTACCTCAAAATGCAGTGTGTTCCAGTTAGCATGCTAGGATATGCGCAAAAACACTGCTACATTTTGAGCAGTGCCCATTTCTACGACACATGCCTCAATTAGAACAGTTGTTTTGCCATTTTATGCGCACAACAGTTAAAGGCAGTGCTCAAAAATGGCACCAAATCGTTTCGCTTCTGAGACTGAGTGTCATATTTTTCCTTAATATATTATATAGTATTATATATTTTTGGTATAATGTTTTTTAAACAATTTACGTAGTTTTTTATTATTGACTTGTGTTATAGTTAAGCAAGAAAAAATGTTATTTATAATTAAAAACTAAGCGATTGTATGTAACGTTTAATTGCCTACACGTTCAAACGATTAAAATTTAATTCAACTCAGCTCACCTCATTTAATCTAAAAAATTTACATATTTGTGGCAAACGTATTTTTTCTTAGCTCAGTACCCTCGTGTCCAGTACCTTCGTGTCTTAAAATCACATAAATGTCACCATAATAGATAATTTCCGTATCTCCTACTTATCTTTTATAGTATGCAGATCAACCGATCGAAATTTCGCGCGCTTTCGATCGGTTGATTTGCATACTACAAAAGATAAGTAGGGTGACTCGCTATGTTTACTGCATACAATGCAAGTTGCCTATAAAAAACTTGTTTTATTTTGGAATCAAGTTTTTTTTACTCTATCGACCGAAGTGATGACATTAGCAAACAATTTTTTGACCATTTCAAAATAATAGGAATAAGTCTGAATTATGTTTGGATTGGATATATGTATGCCCCGTACAAATCCTCCTCGGTTAGCAAGACAGATTACTGCTTAAAATTGAGTAATGTTGCCAGATTACCGAATTTTTGTACACACTGCATTTTTGCCATGGCGCCGTCCCGTGTAACTTATGATATAGTTATTCCAATAATTAAACCATATGTTACTGTATTTCTTAAAATTTCAATGTGGATACGCGTGGTGAATAATTTATTTATATAAGAAAAATCAATTTTAACATATTTTTACCGATTCGCTTTTTGTTGGTGAAAGGAATGTCGTCAATCGATTCAGCGTTATGAGGCCGATTCCGAACACTTGGTTAAAATGAGTGGCAAACACGAAGTACATGATACCCTTGGCCGCATTTCGACCGGCGTTCAGGTAGAAATCGGGAAAGAAACCCATGAGCGGCAGTTTGCCGCTGAACCAAAAGCTGGTGGCGTGAGACAGGTCCGTCAGTCCTAGGTGTATCCAAAGTACGAAAAAAGGGCTACGAAAGTCCGATTCTACCCGCCGGAATTTTACCACGAGAAATATCACCAGCAGGTAGACGGGCACGGAGATGACGAATAGAGAGAGACAGGCACACTGAACCCCGAACACCCAGTTGTAAACGGCCATTTTCTTCAATTTCAACAGTCAGAGCCGATTCGAGGGTCTTTAAAATTGATTTTGACGAAATTCAACGCCAATATTAGTTTCGTGGTATTCGTTAACACCCGTCTGTTTCGTGCTAAACGAGTTTCAAAGCAGTAAAATATATATAGCACAAAAATATATATTTGAATGTAATTAGTCTTGAAAGACTTGAAATTATTTTAATTTCAATGTAATATTAATAGAAGCTTTTCAGGGCCCTCGCGCATATTAGAGTAAGATATTAAAGTTTTGATTTTGTTTATGTGTACAGGTTTCTATTTAGAAAATGAGGGCCACAAATCACGGCATTATACAAGTCTGCTGGTCGTCATTATAAAATCACTGCATTATACCGCATGGTCTGCTGTTAGTACAAGGTTTGCTAAATATTTTTTAAACATTTGAGAAGAATTTTAACAAGAAATTTGTTATGGCCAGTTTTGAGTTGTTGTTTTTTTAAAATTGTTCACAGGTCCCGTTTTCAATTTGGAGACTTGGTGATCTTTGCGCGTGTTGGTCATGTTTTAACTTTTAAAGTTCAAGTTTTATCACCTGTTTCTTTTATTTTGGAACAACCTTCAGTTTGTTAAAAAATCCACAAAAAAGTTTTATTAAACTTTTTTAGACTTTATTCAAACTTTTTTAAAATTATTAAAAAATATTAAATTATTAAATCTAAATTAGTACCAAAAGGAAAAAAACAGCAGCTACAACTTATTGTTTAAAAAATTTGAAAATACAAAAGTGTAATTGATTTAAAAAAAGACAAAATGTATAATTTACTAAATATAACCGTGGAAATTAATGTTTCATATCATAGTTTTTTTTAGTAAATATTTTTGACCCCCGAAAAAAATTCGAAACACAATGAAGATGAAGATCAAAAGCACGTTACAAAAGATCAAAATAAAATTTTAAATAAAATTTTTTGTAAAATTTATGCAAATTACTATTTTCAATGATTTTTTTTGCAGTTTAACTAAAAAATGCAGCAAATAAAGCAATTATAAATCTGAAAACTTGCTTGACAACCATGTAATCAATCTTTATTAATGTAGCAATGTTATTAAGGTGAAAATATAGATTTTTTGATTTTTGAATTCTGCGCACGTCAAAGTCAAACTTATCACTGACTAACTAAATAAAATGCAGTGCCATATAAAATATAATGTTTTATAGGAATCCAGAAAATACGCGCGTGATTTAGCAAAAAAAACTTTGTTTTAACTAATAATAATGCTTCAAGACTCTGGAAAAGCACTCTTAAGTTTCATTTCATTTCATTTCGTTTCATAATTCTTTTCACAATATATTATAAAATTATTATAACTATCCCATGGATACAAGTTTCTTTTATTTTTTCATTAAACATTTTTTAAATACTTTAAGATTAATTTTTGATTTAAAAATTACCGAATTTTTAAAAACATTTATAATTTTATTCTGTTAATCTAGACTTTTTAATATTTTGTAGACTTTTTTCCAAAAAAAACGAGCTATCGATTTACGATAAGTTAAAAATCATTAAGAGTGTTTTCTTAAAATCACTGTTTTTCTTCAACTAATATAAAAATGTTTCCTTTTAGCATTTTAGCTTGTTTTACAGAATTTAAAATTAATGTTTTAAAAGTCATATTATTTAAATTGTTTCCCCTTGCTCCTGCGGCAAAGAATTTTAAAAGGCATTCAACATAAACTGTATAATATTTTAATTTCAAAAGAAGTAGATTTTGTTTCAGAGAAAATTGTTTCCGCTAGTTAGTCTTTCACGTACTTTCATTATTCATGAAACGGAAAGGACTGAACATTTATTTAATGTGTTTTAAACTTTTAAAAATTAAAAATTGGCACAAAAGAACCCTAACACAAAGAGTGTTCTGACGATTGCTTTTCCAAAAGTGAAAAAAATCTACAGTGCACCCCAGAAAATTTCGTGAGAATAAATTTTGTTGTAGGCGCCGCCATAATAACATTGGATGAAAATATATAAACAAGCAGCAACCTCACACGAGATATTCTACCCCACCCCCAGGCGTTTTTGTACGCAGTTTAATAATTATGACTTCACGGAATTTTGTAAATTAGCACAAAATAGTCGTAGAACAAATTGGACATTTTAACGAGTCCATACAAAATGCCCACGGATAAGTTAGGGTGAGAAATAAACTTACTATAATAGTTGTATAAACTACCCAAAGTAAAACTCTTCATGATTAACTTCCGATAGAATATAAAATGCGTCTGCAACGACAACTTTAGTTGCAAAACCAGCAGCGTGCATTTAACAAAATATGTAAATATCAAAATGTTTTAATAACGGAATGTTTTGACAATAGGTCAGAAATAAAAAATCTTTTTTGTAAGTCCAAGCAAAATACAAAAATCAAACAAAACCTTATCATGTTAAATCTTACGTAATGACACTTCCCTAAACAATGTTGTTTTATTGTTTTAAGGCATAATGTTAAAAATTTACACCCAAAATATTTTTTCTGTAAAAAAAATTTTTTTAACCATGATCATGAATAGGGCCCGACCGGATCCATGATTTTGGATCCGGCCGGACCGTACCGGATCCAAAGGTAGATCCGGCCGGACCGGATCCGAATTCGGATCTGAAAGATAGAATTTTAAATCAATACTAATAACTATAATAAAATAATAAGTTGGCATTGTACTTGCTAAATACAAACTACCAAAGCAACAAAAAAGTAACATTTAATACACCAACAGTTTTATTTGTGTTCTAAATAATCTGAACAGACCAGATAATAACACTAAAAATATATGTTCAGCCCAACAAAACAGTCATCACTATCAGAATTTGTAATCCAATGCCTTCAAGTTGTACTTAAGAAACAGGAGTTTCTCCACATTTCTCGGTTTTAAAGAAGAGCAATCACCCTCAGATATCAATTGTGCAACCTTGAAGGCTCATTCACTTGCCACTGATGCAGAAGGAGCTGATAAATATTTCCTGGCTAACTAAATATAAAATTAGTTCCTGAAATTTTCTTGATATTAAAAAGTGGAATTCTCTTGATATTCTTCTTGGTGGGTATTTTGCACATGTTTCTACATGGGACTGGTACTAAATCAAAGAACAAACCAAATATCATACTGAAGCAAATAAATATAAAAAACACATAGGAATGTGAATTAAGAGTTTGAGATCAAAGAATATAATGCATGCTATTGCTAATCTGCATTAGTGTAGTGTAAGCAAACTAATACAATAAATAGCCAGTGTTAATATACAAAATTTAATAAAAAATATAATAAAAAAACAATAGAAGTTAGTAGAGGAGTTATAAACAATAAAGGATTTATTTTAAAACATATAGAAACAGAATAGTGAAGTTTAAGTAAATATAAGAATAAGAAACTTATACCTTAATTTGGATGCAGTTGTGTAAAACAATTATTTGAGTTTTTCTTATAACTTATAAAACCAAAACAAATTTTAAAACACAATTTACTGTCGGGAGTGTCGCGGCAGTCATTTAAAATGGTTGGTATAACACTGAAGAAACAAAAGATAGCTAATGATTGTGTTGCAGAACATAAAACATTATTAAAACACCTCTTAATACACTAAGCTTTCTGTTCACTTTAAAATTTTTTGTAGGGAGTGTCGTAACGGCATATAACAAGATGTTAACAACTTTTCTTTTTATTCCCGCAAAAAAAAACACTCAGATCCGGCCGGATCTAGATCCGGCCGGACCGGACCGGATCCAAAAATCACCGGATCTACCGGATCTACCGGACCGGACCGGATATCCGGTCGGGCCCTAATCATGAACTTTTATTTCAGTTCGCGGTTTTGGTTTTTTATTGATTATTATTGGTTTTAAATAATAAACATACTCTAAAACATTTATTACTCACAAAATTTTGGGCTCAACTTCCCAAGAGATTAATTACAAAAAACACTGAGAGACTACTTAGGTCTATTACTAAATTGTTAAACATGTTATATCCGCTGATGAATTCATTCAGTGCCAAACTTCTTTATCAATTTCAGCCAATGGATAAATGCATAAACTCATTTTTCCGCAATAAATTTGCTTCGCCGTGTTAAAGGATCCAAGCATATTTTCTGATCCCGAAAGACCGTTCACACCTGATCCTAGATCCCAGATCCCAGAAGCAACGAAAACATTCGTTTATGTTTCTTTCAATTCCCAGATCAGAAACCGACTTCAAACTGTATTCCAACTTCTGGGAAAAATTAAGGTAAAAAAAGGCGGAGTGCATTTTATCACACGCGCGTAATGTACGCAATAAAACCAAACTTTTTTAAAATTTAATCGCTAGTAATTATGTTACATTACATATTTAAAAATACACACCAGCTACACAAGAAGGATTTTATGCAGAATTTTTGCGTGTTAATTACAACGTTCTACTCTATTTTTTGTTCTGTTTCTGCGGGTGGAAATACAAATATGAGCTAAAAATTGTTGCTTTTATAACAATAAGAGCCATTCATGTTAGTTTTTGATTGTTAGCAATAATATATGAGCTGCCCTAATTAACTCATGGAAGATTAAAATAACTAACAAGAACAATTCAACCTATAAAATCATGAGTAATTTCACAAAATATTTAAGATATAATGTTTTTTTTCGTCTTGAGCAATTTTCAGTGTCCGATATAAGCAAATACACCTAACTTTAAAAGATCTATATTGTTGCAAATCTATTGCCAACGACTTAAACATTATCGCATTTTTCTGAAATATTACATTTTGCGACATTATATTCAGATTTAATTAAAATACACACGCTACCTCCAACGCAACTCCGAATTCATAAGAAATCGGAGAAGTTTCCTTCACAAATTCTGAAAATTCAGCTGGGGCCTGTTTCATAAAATACTGGTCTTCGTAAATTACAAGTCTATCAATAACTTTTTTTATTCTGAACCATTTGCGTTGAAATTTGAATGAAGATTATATGCCATGTGCAAACTATTTAATTTCATGTACGTAGCTGTTGTGTGTTTAAATTATCGCAGTTTTACTTTGGCCACTTGTAATTTTTCACAAGTTCTCAAAAGAAAAATTTACCCTACTCCGAGTAGGGTAAAATTTTCTTTTGAGAACTTGTGAAAAATTACAAGTGGCCAAAGTTTAAAACTGCGATAACTTTAAACACACAACAGCTACGTACATGAAATTTTAAATAGTTTGCACATGGCATATAATCTTTTTTCATTTCAAATTTCAACGCAAATGGTTCAGAATAAAAAAAGTTATTGATAGACTTGTAATTTACGAAGACCAGTATTTTATGAAACAGGCCCCTGGCATCTAACATATTGAGAAATCTTCTGGTAGGTATTACAGGTGGTCAGCTAAGTATCCACAACAACTTTGTAGGTGTCTTCGTTTGTTGATTAGCCATAAATCAAATAAAAAACGGTTTGACGTTAAAAATGCAAGAAAACGATGCCACACGGAGATTGCTATTGGATGACGGTTTAATAGCTATTTTTCTATGCGATCTGAATAGCAAATTCAAATTTAGGCATGCAGTATTGGAATAGCAAACATTGAATTTCTATCGCTTTTTAAGCTTCTTAAGATTATTTTTTGATAACTTGATTGCTAAGATTGATGAGATATTAAATTTGCCATATAAAAAATCTGGGATTTTTTTGCCAAAAACTTGAAATGTAGGTGAAAATTTGTAGCAAATTTAATCACAATTTCAGCCGAACACTTAACACTAAAAAAATTGCGTCTCAGAGAACCACGTATCATTGTAATGATTTTCTTATTAAAAACAATTCAATAAAGCATTTTCAATAATTTTTTTAATACGATAACTTTTCACATTGAAAAGATGCACAACCAAACAAAATGAAATCCTTTTAAAAACAAAAAATTCAAACACCTGCCATTTTTAACACTGTAGCATTAAAAATAGCAAACAAATCTTTTTATTTTTATATGCTTTCCAAAGAACACACTTAAAGCTATTTAAATCGTATTTGATTGTGCATTACTTTTAATATATCTTGAATTTTTGATGAAAAGCTAATGGGTCAAATAAAAAAAATAAATTTACCGAAAGCACTAAAAGTAAATTATTAGTTATTATTATTATAGTTATATTATAATTATAATTATAATTGTAAGGGGCAAAAATATCGCCTATGCTCGCCAGAGCGCAATATTTAATGAATAAATTATAAGCACAGTCAAACCTACTTTTAAATCACCTACGATACTACTCTTCGCATAACTTTTTCGGATATAAAAAAGAGTTTAAAACGGAGTAAAATCATATAACAACAACAATCAACAACAAGCTCCGAAGTTCCTACTAAATTTCTCTTTAAATAGCCGGAACTTCGGAGCATGTTGTGGGAGGGTAGGAACATCACTATTTGCTGTAATATTTGGTAGACTAAAATAATAATAATCACTATATCAAAGAAAGCTAAAAAAATTTAAAAAAAATACAAATCTCCTAAAAAAGTGCAGGTCTAAAGCACAAGAATTGGTAAGCATTTGATTCTTATTTCAAATAGATTCAAATTGTTTCAATAGCAATTCACTAGTTTCAAGCAATTAAGTTTTACTTTAAATTTCAATTCATATTAATTCAAAAACACTTTAAATTTTTAAAATCGCCGCGACTCAAAATCATCAAACTGTCTCCATAATAATTTTTATTGATTAAAAGTTAAAATTAAATTTTTGCTCTCTTTAAAAATTAAGATTAAAGCGTTATTAGTGGCATTATTATATAAAACTATATTTTACTCAGGTATACACTCTTTTTTTAAGATAATTTAATAGGTGATGTTCATTACGTTGTTAGAACATTTGCTCGCTAGACGAATGTTTTTTACGCACGCGATAAAATTGGCTCGAAATCACCGTGGGCGTAAGCAATTAGAATGGCCATATCTTTTTACCGTCAATTTTATGAATAAAAATTTTCTGATAAAAATTCCCGAATAGCTTTCAAACTGATGAATATTTAAAAACTTAAAAGAGCACTGTCACGAATCTAACTCCAACAGTGCCCGGAATAAACTACTCCCTTAATACTTTGCCGAATTCGGAATTTGGGCAGGAATTTTGAAATGATGTAGCATTGGTGCCAAGAAATTTACATTCCAATTTAGAAGTATATAGCCTTTGTATTAAAGGACCAGTCCCTTCCGGGCGCTACAACGCGTTCTGTGGCACCCAGAACGGACTGTTCCTTTAATACAAAACATATCTAACTCAAAATTACATTACTGTTCCTTTAATACAAAACATATCTAACTCAAAATCAAATGTACATTTTCTGGCACCAACACCACATCATTCGAAATTTCAGCCGGATCGGCCAAGTATTAACCCTTTGGCATTTCCGTTGCAAATCATTTACCAGTGCAAATGATACCGCACCAGTACTGCACTGTGTTAATCCCGCCTCCGGACCACCGCTGAGTTTAACACAGTGCAGCACTGACGTGGAATCCCTTCTGCGGATTTGCAGGAGTTTTTTGACGAAAAAATCCCAAGGGGTTAAAGGAATAGTTAATTGGGGAGCCCTTGGAGTTTTATTTGTGACAGTGTTCTTTTAAAGAAATATTTACATGAGCTACTTTTTCTACATTGATGAAATCTCCTTCTTATTCTCTCTGGAACAATTTGTTCTGACTCCTCAAATTGCATGCTTTAACAGTAAATATATCGCACCTCGTCAACCAAAACGGTTTTTTCCTGACATAACAGCCTGTATTTTCTGTAACATAACATTTTTTCTGAATGCAGCAGCAATTGTTGCTCCATTCCTAAAACTTTTTCCGAGGCTAGTATTAAATTAAATTTTAAATGGTGTGACACATGTCTTTTCCGCCCTTGCGTATGTGAAACTCAAAGAACAAATCAAATTAAATCAAATCAAATTGTTTATTCTAGTAAATAAACATATATTATAACAACTTCAAATCATCAACAACTAATTATGCATCACGACGCGAAACAATCACAGTTGCGACAAAGAAATATGGTTACTAGAATATGGTTTAAAGGCTTATTTCTAAGGACTAACATAAACCATCTATTAATAACATTTTAAATTGTGAGAGAGAAGTGGCTGAAACTTGTTTATTGGACAAATTATTCCATTTTTCAACAAATCTGTTACAAAAATAAAATTTACGAGCTTTTATCCTACTTTTTTGAACTTTAAGCTTATATTTATGACCTCTTGTGCAATTCATGTTGCATTTAAAAAATTCATTGGGATTTAAGATTGATTTGGAATGTAGTATTTTGTAGCATTCAGAAAGATCTGCGATTTGTCGACGTTCTTCTAATAATTGCAACTTTAAGTAATCAAGCCTTTCATTGTAATGCTTAAAAAGAATTCCACATCTTTTAAAAAGTCTTCTAGTAAAGTTCCTGTTTTAAATAAGGATTTCACACTACACTTGCGTATTCCAGAACAGGCCTAACATAAATTTCAAAAGCTAAGAGTAAATTTTGTACAGAATTGGAATTAAAACTTCGAAAAATTAGTGATGAAGATCTAAAAACTTTTTTTGTAATTATTTGACAGTGTTCAGAAAAACTTAACTTTCATAAAAAAGGCGATTATGTCTCAATCTTGTTGTTCAACCTGCGGTGTAATGAATTATGGCTAGCACTCCAGAGTCCACCTTGGAGATTACATGCTTAATTGCTACCCTAACAAGGGCGCGCCTTAGTCAAGGCTATATAACCCTAACAAGGGCGCGCCTTAATTGGAGCGCGCTTTTATTAGGGCTTATCCTTATAAGAGCTATACACGACTTAATTATGGCTCTCATTAAAACACGAGGTCCCAATCAGCACATCCGAGTGCCCTAACTAGGACACATTTGCATTACACATTACATGATTAATTGCTAGGGCGTGCCTGAATCAAGGCCATATTACTGTGGCGGAGAGCGCGTGGCAGGTTAGTAAATAAACTAATTAATTATCGCTAATCATAAGTTGTCATTCCGCCCAGCTTTCATGCGCGTTTCATGTCTTATTCAAAATTACAGTAGTTCGCGCCGGTCGCCGCGCGTGTCAATTTAAACCATTTCAAGCAGGTTTTTTGCTCCGCACGGTGTGTGGGCACCTGGGGTTTCTAATTATTGTTTTGCGCTTTTAGCTGGTGAGCAGTCATATCTACTGTTCCAATTAGAACCCCCTAAGTCGGCAGACTTGCCATAGGTAAGTTTTTGTATCTTAAAGCCTATTTTTACTGTGATATTTGTTAAGAAGCCGACTTCTGCAGCTGGTCAAGGCCAGCTTAGGTAGGGATTGTTGTTAAGAGGAAATAACCTGGTGGCTGACCAGGGTATTTCCGTGAACTAGGATCTTTTGGCGACAAAGATAAAAACACTAATTGGTGGAATAACTCCAACACATCCGTAGCCTGGTGCAGGTATCTTTTTGGGAAATTGCACGTAGAGTCAAATATGTATCTTTTTAGCACTTAGTAAAAACTAAGTGGGGTTTTGTTTTTTTAAGTTAGCAGGTTTAGCGCCCTTGCAGAGACGGTTGTCAATAACCCTCTCCATCTAAACTCTCGTGTTAAACTTAGTGTTTTCGTTTAACAAATTTCCTTAAAATACTAAAATGTGCAGTTTGCTAAAAGCTGCTATTCACAAGTCCTCTGTGCGTAAAATAGTGCTTCGGCACATTGTGTACTAGTGATCTAAATTTAACCCTTTTCTTTTATATTTTATTTCAAAATCTGTTTTCTCTGAACGGGTTCAAAAATTTATTTTAAATTGAGTTAAAAAAATCTATATATTAGTCTTTTAATGGCATAAGAATGCTGCGTACTTTCAGGCCAAACCTTATTTGTTTTTGCTCATTTATAAAATTGTCTTTTGTGCATAATCATTACTAACACGTACGCCGCAATGCGATCCGTTAACGTAGTGTATCTTTCTAATAAAACAATCAGTGTAATAATTGTAAACAAATACCTAGGCGCTCTGTGCTATTCTCCGCATAATAACTGTTCACAAATTACGAAAACATTCTGACTTTAACACAAGACATAGTACATTACCGTATCTAAATAATCCTACGCACCACAATCCAACACGGTGGTTTCCCATTACCAATACCTCCTTGTTTTTAAAAAAAATTACGCTAGTAGTCTTAATGTTTTGCAAAGGGAATAACCTCCTGTGTAGAACTAACTGGCTATCCTAACCTGTGTAGAACTAAATGGCTATCCTAAATAGTTCGGTTTTTGCTATTTCATTTTCAAGTTGAGACCTTGGTGTAACTTTTTGTAGCGCCTAACCACAGGTTAGATTCTCTAATTCAACCTAAATTGTAAAACCGTTGTACCTTTGTTTTGTCTTGGAGCCGAAATTACACCTGAGGTTAACCTCTTTGAACCGAAGTCCAAGTCATTCATTGCTTACGCAACTTCACCATAAGTTAACGTCTTTCGTTTGACAAGAGAGAAACTGCAACAAAGGATCTTTTTTGTTCCATTTTTTGAAGAGGCTGAAATCATCAGCCTTGCTAACTCCTGAATCTCACCCAACACGTTAATGTTTTGTACCAAACACATTGCTCCATGAAGAATACGTGTACTGTTCTACACCAATGGAATCAGCTTGAAGAAGTCTTACCAATTTTCAAGTTTTTGTTGGGTCTGAAGCGTTCAGCCTTATCTACTTTTTGTACCCGACACGGTAAGGTTTCATGCCGACTATAACCTTTTTAGGTAATTCACACTTCCGACCAAGTTCCTGATGGCGTACTTAAAGAAACCTGACAAATTTTCCCGAATTTTTGAAAAAGCTGACACCACCAGCCCGACTTATTTAGCTTCCAACACGCTTGGATTTCACCGTGATTACGTCATATAGATAGCTGTTCATGACAAGGTTGTTTTCATTGTCAAAATCACATATATAACCCTTTTTGTACAAGCTGATAGCATTATCCGCTCCAACTTCCGCTAACCTGTCATCTTACCATTTCAAATTAATCAAATAAGTAACTGCTATCGAGCTCTTGGATTTCCATGACCAAGTCGCTCTCTGGGCGACCAACATCAGTAATTTTTTGTAAGGTTGACTAAAATTCAATCTCCATTTTTGCACTCGTATGGTTAATGTTTCAAATTAACCCGATATTTGCCAAAGTTAAATAATTTGTGTAGCGGAAAAATTCTATCAGTTGCTTAGTTTGCAGGATCCGCTCCCACAACCTTTCTAATTTTTGAGAGCTGGAAAATCTCCAGCAGCTGAAACCACTGCCGTATCCCCACTACCGTATCCTGACATAACCACAAGGTTAAGAGGGTGTGTCATGTATTCCACCACGCAAAGGTCAAACTAATAATATGTGCAATTTTCTATACTAATTAACTGAGCTATTTTTTTGAGAGAAAACGTTGATTTTTTGAGGTCAAAGAAGGAAAGTACCATGTGTAACGTGCGGCAAGCTCTCAATACCGGCTTGACCCTTGTCTGCGCATTACATACTGGAGCCGATAACTACAGGCTTTGTAATTTTTCTGTTAGCCCCGTGGTAGCTTCATATTTAGTTTTTCTCTCTTTGGTGCTTTTCTTCCTTGTCAGTTTTTTTCAATTTTTTTGCTAAAAATCGTTTTTATGCTGACCTGAAGTAATCCTTGCATCTAGGAATTTGTTTATTATTGTATTGATATTATTGTGTGATATTTGCGTACCTGAGGTAGTCCCCCACCCAGAATCATATGTGAGGCAAGGATTACACACGTTTATTTTTTGTCATCAAAATTCATTCAGGTTAAAAGTTTTTATAAAAATGGAAAGGACACCACCACCTTACACCAAGGACTCAACTCAAGGTCTCAACTCGAGGCGAGGTTTGGTGACTGATCCAAGTATTGACCGGTCAGCAGGTAGGGAGGATATGTATAAACATGTTTCAGATACCCCATCGGAAGTGGTAAATTTTGATTTGCCAAGTACTAGCGCAGTGGGACCTTGGGGTATGCCGTCGAGTCTCTCAGGCAACACTGCTCAACAACCCACTTGCGATTCACTTCAGGGGGAGGAGGGGTTATCCAAGCGCCCGACCAACCCTATCTTTTCCGTCAGTGAGGAACCAAAGCGCACACAACACAAAACCGGTAAAGTGACAAACGTCAATGAAAAAGAGAAGCAGCGCCATTTGGAAAAAGCCAAAGAACGCGAGAAACGAGCTAAACGTCACCAGCTACAATGGGACGCCAGTAAAAAAAAGGTCGGTTTGCTCAAGTAACCAGTCAGGAAGGGCAAACTGACTCGCGTGAAAGCCTCAAGGGAGATAATATATTTGGTAACCAAGAGGGAAACCTTAACTTAGAAGAAGAAGAATGCAAGGTCTTCTCAGTGAGCGGGGCGCCCTGTGATAATGAAGGGTCGCATAAAATTGCTAAAACTACTAAAAGTTGGAGGAATATTCCTAATGAGCAACTATTGAGTACCAAATCTTCTGAGGATTCTGTAGGTAGCCAACCTCCTTTTGCTCAGGGAGGGGAAGTGAGGATTTCTTGGTATAGGGGGAACTCTCAACCCGACCCTAAAATTTTAAATATTGAACAGCAGGTAGCCAATTTGGCACAATTGGTTGGAAATGCAATGTCCCTCTTGTAGCGGGCGCACAAGGGTCAAGCCGGTAATTGAGGGTCTTGTGGCCCGGTACACATGATTTACTTATCGTACTTATTTATAAAAACTTCTACCGCACTTTCCTTGAATTAGCTCAGTCGTAATATATGATATAAAGAAGTTTGCACGTAAGAACTTAAGTGATTTGACCTTTGTCAAGTGGGGAACACACGACACACCCTCTTGACCGGGGGGTCAAGTCGGTTCACAGAAAGGGGATTATGGTAAGGGAGGAATTCTTCGCGAATTCCTTTTCAAATAATCCTGCAGACAATTCGATATCCACAATCCGCTGAAGGAAAGCTAAGCGAGGGCCATATCCACTGTAGTGAATATGTTCCTACAATAATTTTTACAGTAAAACATTACCGTGTTGGGGCGGAAAAATAAGAGTGTTGCGAGTTTTGCTCTTTTCAAAAAGTTTGGTTTAAGAGGGCTAAAATTTTGCCGATTCTCAACCGAATATTGGAGAGAAGTATGGGTAGGGCTAATTAGCTGTGGGTAAGGTTCTGGCGTGAAACATTAAAAATACCAGAATGATTTTGGAGGCTTAATTTGAGAAGTCTGAAGGTGTCAGACTTCTTCAAAAATACACGCAGAAAAAAGTGTAAGCGCGATTGGTTCGTTACTTGCAGTAGCTGCGCTGACCAGGTAATTTATTGATTGAAACCTCAAAGTAACGGGGTCCAAAATTAACAGTGAAAGCAGACTCGAGCTTTGCTCAAGTCCTTCAAAAAGTTATTTCAAGACCTCAACCAAGGTGTGCTTGAAAAATAACGAAGCTACTGAACAAGGAAAGAACAGCATGAGTTATTAGGTAATTTTTCTGCGCAGGGTTTAGTTTTCAACAAAACATTAAAAATACCAGAGCACTTTTAACGTTTTGTTAAGGGAAAAAGAGAGGGATTGGCTCGAGGTTGGGATTCCGTGGTTTTATGTGTCGTGTGGGACCTGTGCCGTTTTGTTTGGATGTGATTTTAAGCTTGATTTACTTAAATACATTAAACACTTAATTTATGTAAATTATGAACAGTGGCTGCGTTGGCGGGACCGATTTATTGTGGTGATAAGAGGTTTACACAAAGGGTTACACTATATGTTTATTTACGCCTAATTACACAAACGCAACAGACCGCGTTGCGGCGAGCAAGTGAGCAGAGAATGTGTTACAATTTATTTGAGCAAATTAAATAAATGAGTTTGAAAGAAAGACTACTTTTTTTAAAGTGCTTTTTGAAAGACGCTAAGGCTAAGGTTTTTAGCCGAGCAAAAACACAATTTAGAATTTAAATTAAAATACGAAAACATTTTATTAATTTAGTTAGAGGACTAGGTTTTGAATTTTGTTTAATATTTTATTTTAAGAAATTTACTTATTTTTTATGACAAAAGATTTATTTTTACGAAGCGGTGGTTGTTATTGACAACAACCCACCGAGGGTTTATTTAACCTACTAAACTTAATTATAAAAAAAAACTACCAATTAAGTTGGTAGGACACGTGCAAAGTTCTTTATTTAAAATACCTGTACCATTGTGGCCATTCCACCAAGAGAGCTTCGAAATGGTCGCCCTAACTCAAGGAGAAGTTACAGACAGCCACTGTAACAACTCCGCTTAACACAATTCTCCTACCTAAGTTGGTCGCAACCAACTACAGCTGTTGGCATCTCAAAGGGTTATCTTTTTATATATAAAAAAGGTGAAAAATATAAATACCTAAGCAGGGGCTGCCAACGTAAGGGTTCCGAGTCGATGGTAGGCAACAGTTCAGTAGGTTAAAAGCGCAAAACAATGATAACGGAACCCGCTGGGCCCACGCACCGCGTGGAGCGCGTATGCTGCTATAAGCGATTGTTTTGACACATGCGGCGACAGGCGCGGGCTACTGTAATTTGATTACAGCGCGTACATTTATATATTTAAAAATGTTTAAATTGGAAATAAAAACGCGATTGAAAAGCGAGTGTAATGACCACTTAAGAGGGACTTGACTTTGTTAATTTTTTTGTTAGTTAACCTAAACTGCTACATGCTATCTGCAACACTCTTTTCTGAAAACCAAAAACGACTTCAAAAGTCAAACAATATCAGCAAGAAGCTGTGGGGATGGGTAGTGGCGCGCGGGGTTATCCATCCGGCCCTATCCACCTCAAAGCTTCCATTGGCTCTGTTCATAATTTTCAAACCGAACCTTCTCAGAAATCTAATGATCAAGTTTTCACTTGCGATCAAAAAACACCAGTACAACCTGTTTTGCAACAAAAGAAAACTCAACGTATATGAAATACGACTTCGCTAAACTCTTCCCCCCTTCCCTTAAGAAATTCAGCGGGGACAAAAATACAATTGCTTTCGGAGCTTGGCTGAAAGAATTTCAGTTGATCACGGAAGCAGGTGGAACTGCTTGAGAAGACCGGATGCTTTATATAGGTCATGCTCTAGATGGACTTGCCAAACAAACTTATGAAGATCTAGACTCCTATATACATGAGGATTATAGTTTAGTTGTTGAGCAATTGCAGGAAACCTTTGAAGATTTAACTGGTTCTGTCGCAGATCAACTCCACTCCAGAGTACAGGCTGAAAATGAGTCAGTAGAACAATTTGCAGCGCAAATTTGTAAGTTAGTTAATGCAGCCTACCCAGCAGAAAGTTATTCTCTGGAACAGCGTGCTGAAAACCATATACGATATTTTTGGAATGATCTTAAAGACACTATTAAACGAGAATTGGGTATGGTAGATCGTCCGCATAAATAGGTTGAAGCTGTTCGCAAAGCAAGTAAAGCTGAGGACTTAATTAAACTTGATCAAAATAAGAAGTCTCTAGTGGCATATTCGGTGCCCACAACTTCTTCTCCACGTGGTGGAGGAAGTATCTCCAACCGCAGGGGAAGAATATGCGCAGCATGTCTTATCAGAACACGAATAATACTAATAATCCGCAAAATTAGAATGGGGCAAACCCCCCTCCTAATTACCAAGAACAAGGGGCAAATAATCAGGTGGTAAATCCTTTCTCCGGGAATGTCAGTCAAGGACGGTGGACGTCAGATGGCCGGCCAATCTGTGATTATTGCAGTTGTATAGGACATTATAGTCGTTTCTGCTGGTATAAACCAGGAAACAATAGGGGTAATTATTAGGGAGGTCAAAACCGTAATCCAAAAAATAGGTTTAACAATTAGTCATTTAGTAATAATAACACACTTAATAATAACAATAATAATACCGGGTATAATGATGTAAGACAACAAAGTTATCAAAACCAAAATTATTATGCGCAAAATCAAAATAATTACTCTCAGAATGTGGATCCTCAACAAGGTAATTATTCACAACAAAATTTTAATAATTCTGCAAATAGTGGTTATACGCCTCATGTTAGTCAGCCAAACATGTGTCACGGTAACTACCACCATGTGCAACAAGGTCCTTTAAATCAACTAGCGGCTATTGCACCACCCAGTAATATGGGGGGTCCTAGTGTCGCTACAGCAACCGTAGATCCTTGGGTTCCACCTGCAGTTGGGTCAGTTGGACCCGCTTTTCTGCAAAAGGAAAGGGATCAGTATGGTTTTTCTCTAAATCAGGGAGAAGTCCCAGTCGTTAACGACCAAAGAGGGAACTCATGAAAAGCACCAAACATTGTGGGACCAAGTTGCACAAACGAACTGATCCAATTTGCTTGTAATTATTTAGACACTGTTGCTACTAACCTGTATATACTGGATCTTTGGGAAATGACGTTGATAGCTAGTAAAAGACAAAGAGGTAGTCAAGAAGAAAGTACAGCAGAGAGGTTATAAGCGGTGAGGAGCCAAGGGAAGTAGTTGGGGGGTGTTCATCTGCACAAAATTTTCCACTCCCCACTCCTCACACCTTAGTGGCTCAGGCGGAATCAATCTCACAAGATATATCTCAAAGTAGTTCACTTTGTCCACTTTACAAATTAGTGAGCCTCTCAATAAATTCTGACAATCAAATTACGCTTCTTATGGACACTATGCTGTCTAGGGTTACCATTGAGCTTCAAGAAAGCGTGTCGACTGCTGATGTAGCGTCAATCAGTAATTCTTGTGTTTCTGTGGGTTCTATTGAGGCTCTCGAAGTTTGTTTGCAATTATACCCACCTGCAAACCAGAACATGGAACTGGATATCGATTTCATGAATAATTTATCCGACGCAATCTACCAAGATACTGGGCATATAGGTAACGAACCTCCACAAGGCATGGACCAAACCGGGTCACCGACCTGGGGAGAAGAGATGCCTTTGGCGGGGGTTTTGTCTTTCAGTGACCGCATCCTAATCTGGGAGGATGAAGTAGTCATTAATCCTTCTATGCCCTATTCACCTTCTCATGAAGAAGCCATTTCCTTCCCTGTTTTCCAAAGCGTCAATCCAAGTTCCCAGAATGCCAATAATGAACCAGAATTCGATATCTATGACCCAAATTGAGAACCTAAAATGGTGCCTCCATCAGCAGAAGAGGTTAGTATGGACTTTGGCCGTCCACTAGAAGAAATGCATATTGTTGTCCACGAACTTCATCATCCCATTAGTACCGATTTTTACAACCCAGCGTGGACATGGTCTGATAGCGAACAGAGTTGACAAAGTGGGTCATCTGCCGAACCCACTGATTGTCTATGTGGTGCTGTTTATTGTATGCCAGCACACCCACCACATGTACCGTCTCCACCTTGAGAGGTCGATTGTAGTGAAGGCGAATCGTCTACAGGATGTAGCGATTTGGCAGACCCTCCACTTGAATCAATGAATAAACTAAGGCATATAAACGGCGTAAACATCGTTATAATAGGTTCCGCTGGGAACAACACGAACGTGATCTTGTCATGTGGGCATGAAACCGTGCTAGGGGTAATTCTTTAGCTACTCGTTCAACAAGTCCGGAACCTTTGCTGGAAGCTCATGTTAATCAACCAATCGTCTGAGGCCAAATATCCACCAAGAGCGAGCGCGTCGCAGATTTTGGAAAGAAAGACGTTGGTTACGGAAGTTGGAACATACTGAAGCCCAAGTTCAAGAGTTAGTACCCGCATTACCCCCAGCCCCTAATCCAAGTTTACGGCAAATTAATGCACCCCAGTTTGACAATCGTCGTAGCGCAATATTTTTCCATGAATATGGGAGCCAAGATATCTAATTGGTTGGTCGTAGGTACAAAAGTCCTCTTTTCCATTTCACTCCTGAAACTCGCTGTAATCGCGATGCTCCATACTAAGTCGTAGTCTCTGTACAAGTATGCGGTATTATTCGCTTAATAGTCATTAGGACACCTACTCATTGGGTAACTACTGGTCCAGGTATGAAATGGCCACGTTAAAATAGTTTACTGTTTTTACACCCCAGGAAACACCCCTGTTACCCAAAATTAACCTGGGGAACAACAAACAAGGGATCGGGCGAGCCCCACGCTACAAACTAAACATTTAACATCAATAAAATATTGTATTTTGCGGCCAAAAACCAGACTATTATGTATTATTTTCACTATTTTCTGATAAAAAATGTTCAACAGAGCATTCTCAACTCAACAATTGTTTAAAATATACAATTTCCTACATTGATGTACATAGAAACAAATAAATCCTTTTTAAAAACAAAAAAAATTGAACACACTTTCGATTTTCATCACAATAACATAAAAATTAACTGATCATTCTGAGATGATTTTAAAAGAACAACCTTAAAACTATTGAAACTATATTTGATTAATACCAGTAAAACATAAGGTAAAAACGTTTATTGAATACATATGAGCTTTCAGATCCGAAAGTTCGTTTGTATTCAATAAACGTTTTTACCTTATGTCTTATTGCTATTATATTAAATTTCATTTTTTTGTTTTTCATTTTCATATTAGATTGTCTAGTAAATCCAAATCAGGGAAGAGCGCGGAGCTCTCTTTCCCTTATATTAAATGGGTTAAGTCACTACGCGGTTAACCGTTGTTGATGGCGTCATCTAAAATCAACAAAACCTTAAATAGCTCTTTAGCCAATTAAAAATCTAAACATTTTACATTACTGAAATATAACCCTTATTTTTCTGATACTAAAAACCTAAAAACTTTTACTAAACATATTTGAATTTCATACTAATAAGCTTAATTTGCTTAACTTTTTGGACTTTCGTTTTTGTTTTTTTTTTTTTGGGGTCCCCCAAAAATTTTTTCCTGTGGTAACTATTTTGAGCTGATTTTTTGCACGTAGATGCTAAATTGCCGCCTCACCTGAATTTTATTCTCGTATATGCTCTATTGCACGTAGTTAAACCTCTGTTCATGTGAAAAACGACCAATTTTTTTTGTTACGCATTGGGTACAAGGGTACTTGTGTGACACTTTTTTCCTTACTGAATTACATATTAAGTAACTTCACTCAGTAATACACATTCTCTTGTGGTTATTTTTTGGTTTAGATTATAATTCCTTACCTTTTTATAAAATTTACTAATTTTCAACGGGAAAAGCGAACAAATATCCTAACCGCTAATTAGCAGCCATATGGCAACAATAAAAATATTTAAAAAATAAAATGAAATTAATCTTGGGTGGCGTGTTAGAGCTGCGGGATCCAATGTTTCAAAAGACGGAAATTTAGCAAAATCGAAACGATGTTTCGAAAAAAATTCTTTTTTATATGGAATACTATGAAGCTAAAATCACTCCAAAAATATAATGCGAGAAAAGACTGATCTGGGTAACCTCGTAGAATTGTATAGAACCTGGAAAAACCATTTACAATGGTGTGGTTATGTTGTTTAAAAATTAACCATCAATCCAGAAAAATCAAGCACAAAACACAAGTCCAAATAAAGCTAATTCCCCAAAAAAGTGGTAATTCAAGTCTTACTAAAAAAATTGAAACCATTTTTAACCCATTCCCAAAACGATTTAAAATACTCCAAGGGCGTGATATACCTACCATAGTGTTTTGAAAGAAAAAAAAACAGAAAAAAAACACTATTTTATATGGTCCTTTCCGGTTCCATAAAATTTTACGAGGTTACCCAGACTTAATTGTTGTATAGTATACTGCTTAAAATTACGTTGAAATTTTGGATATTAAAATAATTGTATTGATATTATAAGGAGACTATGACGTTTCTTTTAAAATGAGTAACTTTTTAATGTTTTATATCTTTAATAAATGACATTGAATTCAATGCATTAAAAGGCGGAAATTCTAGCAAAAGCCGAAACAAAGTTTTAAAAAAAAAGCCTTATAGCAATACGTTG
>JASAMX010015006.1:0-15858 GCA_030248175.1 Microlaimidae sp. YZB2_3
ACCTAGGACCCACCTTCTAGATTTTTTAAATGACATTTTCCAGGAGTAAAGATCCTCCCTATCTCCAGTGACCGTGTTCACCTATGAAAACAATCAGTGTATATTTAACGTTAGGGGTTATCTAAATCTTTAAGTCTTTCAGTTTGAAATCAAGGGCGTAACTGATCTCAGTCAAGGAGAACTGAACAACAACTAAATTTTACTCTGACGCATTTTATGTCTTTTGCAACTAATTCATGTTAGTTATCTTTAAACCATATTTATTGATTTATATACACAATGAAGGCTTAGGGCTGGTTCATACTTATGACAAAACGTCCTTTGGACAAATTCCAAAGGACAATTTTATAAAAGCCAAAACGTCCTTTGGACAAGCCAAAACGTCCTTTGGACTTTTGTCTTTGGACAAAATATGAACGCTACTTAGAATTTGTCCTTTGGACTACAAAATCCAAAGGGAAAAGTCCAAAGGAAAAAAGTATGAATACGTTGTCCTTTGGATTTTGTCCTTTGGTCTTTTTACTTTGGACTTTTCCCTTTGAATTTTGTCCTTTGGACTTAAAGGACGTTTTGTTATAAGTATGAACCAGCCCTTAGAAACTTTTTTTAGAGCAGAAGCGGACCGGCTATGGATATTCCATATGACCGCCTAATACTCAATGCCAACACTGTTGTCAGTGTACAGTTTTAGTCAAGCACCCCCTCCTAAAGGATTACAGGGAGGAGATGTGTTTTACATCCTTCTTTAAGATAATAATATAAAATAAATAATGTTATTGAAAACAAAATCACCTAAAAAAAACTAAGGTAAACTTGATAATTTGATAAATAAATAGTATACAAAGATAAAAAAAGTAAATAAACATAGACAAAAGTGTAAGTGTAAGATTACACTCGAAGGATGTTAATGTCCATTTCACATTAAGTCCCTAGGCCTGCTTTTAGTAGGTGATCTTACCGTGGGAAGACTTTTTTTGACACCTTCAGCAGACCTGTGCACGGTCTGGAAATGCCGCCCGGCTTTATTGGAGGATTTTTTCATCGTTATTTTTCTTTATCTTTATTTTTCTTTTTTGTTATCGTTCTTTTTATTTATTCATTATTTCATCGCGAATTTTTTGCAGTTTTTAGCCTATTTCAATGCATTTTAAACCATTTTAGACCTATTTTTACCTTATTTTCGCTTTTTTGTCCCTTTTGTCTCTTTTTCCTTCTTTTTTCTTTCTCCCCTGCTTGTCCCCCCCCGTTTTAAAAAAGTTGTCCCCCCGGGGGGCAGTGCACAGGTCTGCCTTTAGTCATTTCACGCAATATTTATTATAACTGTTGCTTTTGCTAGTTGCTTAGTAGTCTAGGTGAGCACGGTCCCGGCAGCCTGGGGAGGGGGTGGTTACCCAGGGTAAATCGAATTTTGAATTCTGGAAGGGGGTCCCAGGGGGGTCACAACCCCCTCTAGCTTTTTAGGGGGTTGGACGACCCAGGGTGCGAAATTTTCAAATCTAGAGGGGGGTGGTCAGGTGGGATCCGCTTTACAAAGCAAAACAGTTTTAAACCATAATAACTTTAATAATTGTTTTTTATAGAATAATACTAAATTTTATTGAATAAAAAGCGATATTCTCGTATAAAAAGGATGTAAAAACATGAATATGTGTTAAAAATTCACGTTTTTGGAAGAAAATTTAGTATAAAAAAGTACCTAAAATTTTCCCGAGGGGGGAGGGGGGGTCAGATTTTAAACTTTTAGAAAGGGGTCAAGGATAAAAAATTCTGAAATTTCGTGGAGGGAGGCCCTAGATTTTCGTCTAGGGGAGGGAGAGGGTCCCAAAATTTCAAAGCTGGGGGCGGGTGAACCCTACCCTGCCCCCCCTTTCTCACCTATGTTAGTAGTTCGTTCCTTTACGTCATAGAATCAAATTGGATATTGGTCTGTATATATGCGACGAACAACTGAACCATGGCAGCTGTATGCTCATAAAACAGCACGTTTTGACAAGCTGGCCAGTGGATCCATCTGTCATGGTCATAGTACATTTAGTCGTTACTAGAGCAAATTAAGCCACAGTCATAAAATAACGTGGCTGTGACTCATTCTGTAGTTAAAAATTTGTTTGAAATCTAAAATTAGTCACAAGCGCAGACATTTTATAGGAATTGTGGCTTTTTTTGTTGTAGTAACGATTTTGTTGATTGATTGATTGACGATTGATTGATCAAATGTTGCTGAGCGAAATTCCTGAGCGATTTCAACATTATTAGAATGGGGCGGAGGCATACATGGGCAAGTTGGTCCGGAGTGTGGGGGGGAAGGGTTAAACCTTAAATTAGGGAGGGGGGTTAAAATCCGAGAAACGCAAAATACCCATATCGTTTTGTTCCGGAGTGCATTTTACTCATATCGTTTTTTTGATTTTGAAGGAAAAATAGGTAAAAAACGCTAATTTTAGGTCAAAAAGTCTTTTGTATAGCATTTTGAAGCTTTTAATTGCTTAAAACACTCATTTTGACCTCAAAACTAAGTTTGGAGGCAGTTAGAAGTCATTTTAAAGACATTTTTTTCTTGATTTTTCCAAAACTGGGGGATTAACCTTTTCTCTCCCCCACTTCTGAGTGGGGGGTTAAACCCCGCTTCTCAGAATTGGGGGGTTAACCCCCCCAACCCCCCGTGCTCATGTATGGGCGGAGGTAAGGCGGGGTGTGCGTATTTATTTTGTTGTTTTTTTTATAATTAGGAGCGTTGATTGGCCGTGGTCATCAAAATGATTAGCCAAAAACATTCATATTTAATCAAAACGACCGGCGAAAAATGATGTGTGTGTGTGTGCTAACCTTTAGGCAGCACCTAACGGGCCTACGGGTACTACGTGGTTGCTGGATTTTTTCTCTCATCGAAATGAGTCCAGCTTGGCATGGCTAGAAAAATGTTGTTGTACGTCGGCCACACATGGCAGTTTTACATCTAGCAAATCAGTGGACAAATACAACTCTATTGTATGTGGAGATTATACCGCTGGCCTTGCAGGAACACCCTATGCTGCTCATGTACGACGTTAAATTATAGTAAGATCAATATCAAGGGACTTAAAAAATCCTTTATATGAAGACATCGGAATGGGTGAACACTGCATGCAGTGAACATTCTAGCGGTAAAGGTTGCCAACATCGTTATTAATGTTGGATGAAGAGTTTCTTTTCGTCCCTTCTGGCTTGTCTTAGCGCCTACCCTTTTTATAATCTGCATGGGAGATAAGTTTCAGGTAATGCAACGACAACAACAACAACAACAAAAGCGATGTGGGAAACGCTAAAAGTTTTGCTTTTGAATTAAAACGTTTTTTTACATTCGTAGCAACCCTGACGACGCCAGCATTAATAAACCAATGCTTTTTACAATACAAAAGGGTAATACATGTTTATCTTACGTGAGAAGCATAGTACAAAATGTCAGTAAATTTTATATTATGGCAACTTTTTTTATGTTCGGTGTTTTAAATTACAAAAAAATATTGATTAAATAATCTAATAAACTATTCATAATAATATTAGCACTACTGGTAATTAAAGCGTAAAAATACCACAGTAGAATTTTTTTGTTTAAAACAGCAAGACACGGCAACGTACACTATCTAGCGCCGCAAGAATTACGGGCTTTGATTCTTCAAAAACAGTTTTTTTTCTTTATTAAATTAAAGTTACATAAAGATCACAGAAGGCCCAAAATATGATGGATGAGGCACATTAAGTCCCTTCAGATAATAATCGATGTCAAACAAAGCTTAGGGCTCCAAAATTAATCGGCTTTTTTCGCAATTATTTATTTGGTCTTGAATACTTTTAGCTTTCTTTCGAAGTTCAGTGGCTTCATCATTTTTGTTCAAATCCAGTGCTCGTTTTTCTTCTTCCTCCACCGAATGAAGTTCCTGCTTTAAAAGCGAGATTAAACTGGTTATCGGAGATTCGTTGCCTTCTTGCAATTCTAAAATAGCAATACAACACTGTTTTAGTATGTATAAAAAATAATATTATGAACAACAAAAAAAACACAAAATTTGTGGCTCATTTTTTTAATGTCAAATATAATGCAGATTATTTTTATTCTTGAGCATCAGTCAAGGCATAAAATGAAATTTTTCACCTAATTCGTCCATTTGGCCAGAGGAGGGACCGGGGTCGGATGGTGGTTGGTTTGTAACTGAGGAGTCCTTGCTCCGGCGATTTTCCCAACGATCTTCCAAAGGAAATGTTAAATCTTCCAGGCCTGGTGGGACACCGATCCCCGATGTACCACCACCAGCAATAGCACCTGCAAACATAATAATAATTTCTTTTCTTCATGCTCAGGACTGTAATCCGGGTAAAGTAAAATATTGACCGTTAATTTTTCTGTAAGTTTTAATAAAAAAAAATTTATACTTTTATACACATAAAGTTTACATCGAAACTACCTAATAAAAAAAACTGTGTTTTACTTTATCACAAATAATAATTTTGCTTTTCTAAATTTGAAGAAAAATCTATTCGCACATAAAATGTGTACACTGGGTTAAACAGTCACTAAAGGCAAAATTTAAAAAAATAAGAAATAGCACATTAAATTTAATAAATTAAAATTATTATTAAATTTAAACATAAAAAAAGAGTTTTTGGCGCCGAATTCAGTTAAAATGAATTTACGAAGGTGAAATTTTGTGTTTAAAAAATCACCTGTATAAAACATAATTCGCAATCGGAATAAAGATCAGTATTATTAATCGCGGGGTAACCTGGGGTTATTTTAGCTAAAAAGTAATCTAGACAGACCTGTGCACGGTCTGGAAATGCCCACCCGTTTTATTGGAGGATTCGCCCCCCCGTTTTATTGCCCCCCCCCCCGCCAAAAAATGAAAAAGTACCCTAAAATTATGACGTCATTTTTGACCTATGATGACGCCATCATTGCAACTTTTTTGCAGTTTTTAGCCTATTTCAATGTATTTTAAGCGATTTTAGACCTATTTTTACCTTATTTTTGCTTTTTTTTGTCCCTTTTTTCTCTTTTCCTTTCTTTTTTCTCTTTTTTTTCTTTACCCCCCGTTTTATTGCCCCCCTCGTTTCAAAAAAGTTGCCCCCGTGCCCCCCCGTTTAAACCCCCGGGGGGGGGAGGGACAGTGCACAGGTCTGATCTAGATGATGCTTTTTTTAAATTTTATGCTCCAATTAACACTTAATTAACTGTTTAAAGTTTTGAGTTAAGTATTTTGGTTTTTTGTTTGCTTTTTTAACATGTATTTTCAAAGGCCAAAATCTTTTTGAGCTATAAAAGTGGAATTTATTCTTTAATTATGCAAAGTTTTAACATAGTTCTGTAACTTTTGGAGGATAGTCCTCCGAAAGTTCCGGGGCACAAACTTCGCTACAATGTATAAAGGGTAAACAGAAGGGAGGTTAGGTTGGGGTAACTGACAGAATTCTAAGGACAAGGGGGTAGTGCAGGATCCAAAGTCATCGTCATGTTTTATTATGAATACAGCTAACTTAAAAAACAAATTATGCCATGATCTACAGAGGATTAAAAATAACACTATAAACCGGTTATTCGTTTTACATTTTGATGAGAACCAACAATTCGATGCAATATTTTGAATAAAATTTAAAGTTTTACTAAAAAGACAGTAACATTAATGGCATGAAACTTACTTAAATGTTTGTTGCTGTTTGATTCCATTTCACCATCCAACTCACGCTCCAATTCATCGATGTCCCAATCAAAATTTTGAATGATTTTAGGATTGCTGCCGGTTTGTGAAGTATCCAAAAACATAGTGGACACCTTAACATAAGCTACAATTTGCATAATAAAACATTAATTACAAACATTTTCTTTCTACTAATAACTTTTTTATTTAAACTTACTAAATTTGATTTTAAAAAAATGTAATAATCACTTAAACCAAACGGCTACGCTCCAATTTTACTCGGAATCATTCATTTAAAAGGATTGGTAAAAAATGGAAACAATGGTAGAACTATTTGCAACCGATAGCCCTGATTAGTGATGATGCTACCCTGCAATATCTTTCTATAACGGAGGAAACTCCGGAGACCGAGCTCTACCCCTTAAGGTGGAACGATACAGTTAGGATACCCTGTCGATAATTTTGTGCATAACTCGTGCCATACGTGACGGACAGAAGCAAACTATATATTGGGAGAAAGGGTATTTTTTTCCGGTCAGTTCAGTATCCTTAACATTTTTGGTTGTTGTTGCATTACCTGAAACTTATCTCCTCTACTCTATGCAGATTATACAAAGGGCAGGCGCTGAGACAAGCCAGGAGGGGCAAAAAAATTCCACCCCTATGGTTGAGACGCTTTGTCCAACGTTGATAACAATGTTGGCAACCTTTACCGCTAAAGTGTTCACTGCGCGCAGTGTTCACCCATTCCGAGGTCTTAGCTAAAGGATTTTAAGTCGCCGCCTGATTTTGATCTTACATTTAACGTCGTACATGAGCAGCATAGGTGTTCCTGCAAGGTCAGTGGTACATACTCCACACACTTTGGAGCTGCGTTTGTCCACTAATTTGCTAGATGGAAGACTGTCATGCGTAGCCGACGTACAACAACAATCACTCTAGCCATGCCAAGCTGGACTCATTTCTATAAAAGAAAAGATCCAGCAACCAGGTCCAGATGATTGGTACCCGTAGGCCCGTTGGGTGCTTCCTGAAGGTCAGCACGGTCCTGGTGGCTCAATGGCAAAACATTTTTTTTTTGGTGAACCATTCCAAACCGAGATATGCTTCGTTGAAAAAAGGCATTTTAAAACAGTTTTTCCCAATTTAACAGAACCAGAGTTATTATTACGTAATAAAAATTTGACTCAAGTTAGATACACCATGTACCATGTCCACAAAATTTTTCAGCGAAATCCCTACTATTGAAGTTTTTTAATTTCGTTTTATTACTAAAATTTTTGAAATGTGAATTAAAAAGAAGTGATAGTTGAGATTTCGCTAAAAGCTTAAAAACTGGCTCGGAATTATGGTACAACTGCTGTGTTAAACGTTGGGAACAAACTAATTCCTATCTAATGACTAAAGTTTCATTTAAATTTTTTTTAATTTGACGCCGAAAAACTACATTTCAAACGCTTGTTTAAAACCAGCTTTTAAGACAACGAATCAGACGAGCCAGTAGCCGAGTGGTTAGAGCGCCGTACTCAAATCTCGAAGCTACAGAATCGAGTCCCCATCGACTATATGTTTTTATAATAATATGTCAAAATTTTTTTTTAAACTTTTTCATTAAAAAAAGTGTTTATTATTCAATACTTTATTCAACCACGAGAACGTGTTTTTGGGATGGTTTTGAGGTAAAACCGGTATATAGTCAGAATGCCCCCCAAAGGGGGGGGTCAACAAATCCCAAATTCCCCTAGCATCCCACCGGAGCATCCCCTAGCATCCCACCCTAGCATTCCCCTAGCATTTTCTCAATTGAATTTTTTATCCATAGTCAGGGAAGAATTCAAAAAAATTACATTTTTTATTTTGAAATCATCAACCAAAAAATACTTTAGTAGGGTTAAAAACTCCAAAAATAAAAAAAATGTTAGCAAACCTTTTATCTTCCAAGTCCAACGAACAATTAAAATATTTTAAAAACAGGTGAAGATACAATTACCCACCTGAGAAATAGTGGACGGTGTTGTAGTCGTATCCTGAGTTACCAAATTGCTAATAGCCGTATTTAGATTTTCCAGGTGTCGCTCGCCGTCGGGTGAAGTGAAACTTCGGTTGGGGATTTCCTCCCGCGGTATGGCCGGAACCAATTGGACCGGTTTCGTTTTTGCCGCTGGAGAAACTGGGCACAAGTCTCTGGGGGGCTCCTGGGTCAATTCCACGGGGCCCTCTGAGTCTAGAAAAACTCACAAAGAATTTTCTTTTAAGATTTTGCTAAAATTCGCTTCAGACCATTCTTTGCACTTGCTCATTAAACTCCCGTTACAAAAATATTTTACGCTTGAATTTGAGAAAAAAAAACCAAGAAAGTAAAAAGAAAAAAGTCGTATTGATAAAACTACGGCGTTTCGGACAGCCCACTTCCACACATAGGTGGGTAGGGAGACTAAAAGGTTATATATAGATATGCTTCTACCGCACCGCCTATAACCCATGGCGCTATTATCGGGTGCACAACCTCGACAGTGCCAAAGAGAGAACACCTTAACCTAACATAACCACAACTACAACAAATTTAAATAAGAAAACAGAAAGAACAAAAACAGTTAACCAGCTACACCTAGGATAACGAAGCAGAACAGAATTGGTTAGTTAGGGGCATTAATTTATGAGCAAAATAAATATTAGGAAAAGTAAATAAAATCTTACCAAAACGTACCATGTATGTTTAAAACAAAATTTTACAATATTTCCAGGTCATTCCATGTCAAACAGCTTGGCATGTGGCATAATTCGTCGATCATAGAGAAGAAGACTTTGAGCAGTTTGAACCAAACAGAAAGGAAGCAGGGAGTAAATTAAATAGAATAGAGCACTTGGAAAAGCCAGTGGTAGTATAAAATAAAAGAAAGAACACACAAAACAAATACTAGTAAATACAAATATAGCAATACAGAAAAGCTGATTATAGGAGAGAGAAGGCAGAGAGAGAACAGAAATAATTTTAGTAATTACAACTAAAGCCAGACATTATGTTTTTAGGTATTATAAAATTTTAATAGCTGTATGTAATTACATACAAGCTGTTAAATAGAAGCTATCAAGTAGATAGATATAATTTAAGCGAAAATTAAAGTTTTTAGGAATTGGAGTTATGGTTGAAAGCATTACACAATTATTAACTGTGACAAATACAGAAAAGCCATGGAAATACTAAGCTAACAGTGACGAACTCTTTGACACTGCCAATATTGTCCAAAAGTTGACAGTGTCAAAATTGGGGCAGATTGGACAGGTATGACAGTATGATTGGACAGGTATGAAAGCATCTGTCATATTGTCCCACAGTGAAAGCAAGTTTCTGGAAAGGCCGCTTCAGCCAGACAAACTCGCCTACTTTTATCTGGGCTTGAGACCAGCCTATTTTGAAGCAGTGGTATCTTGCTGAGGCTGCAAGTCTCCAACTCTATAAATAGGGCGAGGAATTACACTAACCTAGAAACCTGCATCACTAGATGCAGTGACTTACTGAGGCTGTAAGTTTCTACAAGTAATGATAAGGCCAGGATTTTTAGCACCTAGAAACCTATTTTACTAGTGGTAGTGTCTTATGACTGTAAGACTCCTACCTCACTAAAATCAAAACTGTCGACACCTGTCTTAAAATTTAGAGTTACCCAAACCCACATCGGGCAGTTTTGAGAAAGACATCGGGCAAACCCACATCGGACACCCTCCTTAAATTTTGGAAGTTCCAGGACTGAAAATGCTACAAATTACTTATGGAGAATACACCTCCCAAAAATTTACAATAATCCTCAATTACGACTTTTTTATACAAAAATCGCCAGATTGTCTATTAGTTTGCAACTCACACAATTTGCGAATTTTCAACAGAAATCAACATTGTCTACTAGTTTTTTTCTTTAGCAATTCTTAAAAGTGTGGGTTTGCTTGAAGTGAAAACTGCGACTTCTTTTGCAGACAATGCTGCTTTATTTGCACTGCTAGGCCAGATGCACAACAATGAAAATAAAGACAAATTAAAGCGAAAATAATATAGTTTTTAAAAGTGTAAAAGTCATTTTTTCAGGTTACGATGTTATTTTTTGATTTTGATGAAAATGAATCGACTTTCCAACGTTTTAAAACTAAATAAAATAATTTTCGTACTGTAAAAAAATTACAGTACATTACAAATAAAACAGTGAGTGCAGAAAAAGTCGCAGCCTTCACTGCAAGAAAACTAACACCGTGTTAAAATTATGTATGCGGAAGAACTAGTAGAAAACGGCGATTTTTTGCTAGAAATGTCGCACAAAGTGCCGCCTGTGCGACTTTTCTATCAAAATTTTGGTCAAAAATTTAGTGTACAGTCGGACTTTCTCTTGTTAAATTTTATTTGAAAATAAAAAACTCACAACTATAATAAATTAAAACCTTCAGCCCGTGGGTTGAATAAACGACATGAATTATAAATAACACATCCTGAAAATAGCTTAAAAACCAAGGTTGACCAGTAATATACCCGTATTTACTCTTAATACTAGACTATTTTTAAAAATATCGTACTTTAACTAATAATAACGCGAACTTACAGCTTTTGCGGTCTTTGGCCCATCCGCGAGTTATAAGAAACTCAGCGAGCCAAAGTTCGTTTCCGTCCGGCAAGAACCAGACCAAATCGACATTCCACTCTCCCTCGTCTCCCCTCGCCACAGCATCGCTGGCACCGCGAAAATGCACCTATAACACCAAAAATCTCTTTCCAGAGGACTTGCGGTAGAAGAACACAGAAAACACACCAATAGTAACCATCCTCCTAACCCAGTTTTAAAGTTTAATGAAAAACAATTTACTGAATCTCAAAGAATAAAAGAAAGTTCAAACAGCGACCCCACCTCAAACGAAAAGAGAAAAGATCAGAAATCACACACTTTAAAAATAAGAAAATAATTGAACAGAGGAAATTTTCCACCACAGAGATGGAAGTGGCCATCAAAGTTGGCAACAACTCAGTGGCGTAGTCAGGGGGGGGGGGCTGCCGTCCCCCCTCCGAAATCCGGCGAAGCCGGATTTTTTTGTAAGGGCGGACCCTTACATTTTTTGAATTTTGGGAGAAAACTTTTTTCTTTATATATAAATTCAGAAACATTCTTGATGATGCGTTCCAAAAGCATAAAAATATCCAAAAACTGAATTTTTCCCGCTTCGCGGGAAGTGTACATTAATGATTTATATTAGTTTTTTTATTCTCGATGGATTACCATTCAATACATAGCTAAGGCATATGCCTTTGCCTTAGACACTAATAGCAATACTATTTACATACATGTTAAAACTCATATATTATGAGATATATAATATAGGTTTGATAATGGCCGTTTTAAACCCCTTTACAACGGTTTTTAAACTTGTGCGGTAGTCCGCCTCTCCCCACCCTTTTCCTTTTTTGGCGAAGCGTGGCATTTTGTATAGGTTTCCTTTTTTACTTTTTGAATATTGTGATATAAAAATTTAATATAAATCTTAGCAGTGGCGTGCCCAGGATTTTATTTGGGGGGTCTGGGGGGGCAATACTAACCCTGAAGGGGGTCTGGAGGGCGGTAGCCCCCCAGATGTAGGTGGGCAGCATAGGTGGGCAGCCTCCCGGATATTGGGGGGTATACGGTATACCCGACCCCTGAAATTTGGGGGAGGAATGTTCCGAAAAAAAATTTTTGGGTATACCTTAAATACCCCATTTTTAGCGTTTTTAGTAATGGAACCCCCCAAATTTTAGGGCGGGGGGGGTGTCCGGGGTACCCCCAAATTTTAGGGGAGGGGGTATATAATCCCTTAACCCCCCCTACTTACCTATGATCCGGGGGCGAGAGCCCCCCAGCAGGGTCAAGGGGCGAAGCCCTTTGTCAGGGGGAGACGGAAGGCAGAATGCCCCCCGGAAAAAATTTTTAATTTAAGGCGCTAAAATACACTAGAAATTTTAATTCACAAAATTACAAACCATTTTCAAGTAATTTAACTTTACTCTTGTAGTTGTTGTCCCAGATATTAGTGGTCGATTGTACAATTTACAATTTAATATCGTGCTTGCAAGTGGAATAGTTAATTCTAATATTATGGAGTGGTAAATATTTACAACAATCTTCTGCCATTTCTAATTAACATCTAAAACCTTGGCTTCTGTATATTGTGTATTTGCTTTGTATTTGTATATCTATATTTGTTGTGCTTTTCAATCCTGTGTTTTCTACTATGTGTAACTTTCTACAAGAGGACTAAAAAAACGCTACCCTTTCTGGCTTTGGTCCGTTTTTTATGCAGACCGGTCTGCGTAAACAACGATCGCAGTCCGTTTCGATCATCGGAAAGTGGATTGGAACCAATTGGAAGTTTTGGTACCAATCTACTTTCCGTTGATCCAAATGGACCCAGTCCAAAATGGACCGGGTCCAAAAGTTTTATGAATAGAATAGCACGGTTTGTTTTACTGTTATTATTGGACAATTTCAAAAAAATAACATAATACTTTTTTTAAAAATCACCTGAGTTTCATTTGCCAAAAAAAGCGGGAAAATTTAAATTAAGCGCGTATTAATTTTAAAACAATTTAGGTAACTAATTATACCTGTTTACAATCAGCATTATCGCACATCTCTAGAAATTCCACAGACGCTGTTTCCCATTCTTTTTCCTTGTAACAAACGTTAATTGGCACATATTCACACAGTGATACCGTGATCGCCTGTTTTGGTAACATCGTGAAGTCAGGCGTTAAATATCTAAAAAACCACACATTTAAACTTGTTTGATTCGGTAAATGGGTGAATTTGCTTTTTAGTTAGGCGGTTATAAAATTTCGGGAGAGTCCAACCTAAAAATTTAGATGGTCAAGTAAATTCGGGTATGTTAAATAACACTCTATGTATGGACTATTAATGAAATCGAGCCAATAGTTCGATTTACTTTTATCAACTATACAGCAATGCCGGCATAGGTGAGAAAGGGGGGGGGGGTAGGGTGGGGTCCACCCCCCATAGCCTCGAAATTTTCGGCCCCCCCCTAGACGAAAATCTAGGGCCCCCCCCCCTCCCCCCAAATTTCCGAATTTTTTACCCCTGACCCCCCTCTAGATTTTGAAATCTGACCCCCCTCCCCCTTCGGGAAAATTTTAGGTACCTTTTTTATACTAAATTTTCTTCCAAAAACGTGAATTTTCATCACATATTCATGCTTTTACACCCTTTTTATACATGAATATGGCCTTTTATTCAATAAAATGTAGTATTATCCTATAAAAAGAACAATTATTAAAGTTATTATGGTTTAAAACTGTTTTGCTTTGGACACCGGACCCCACCTGACCCCCCCTCTAGATTTCAAAATTTCGCACCCCGGGTCGACCCCTCCTAAAAAGCTACGGGGGGTCCGGACCCCCCCCCTCCTAGAATTCAAAATTCGATTTACCCCGGGTAACCACCCCCCTAGCTTCCCCGACCGTGCTCACCTATGAATGCCGGTCACATTTTTTTGTGAAAATCCCCAACACTTTTACTCTCACCTTAAATCATTCACATTGACGATGCTTTTTGTTCCGTAGTCAACGTTAATGAGATAAACCTGATTCTCATCCAGTATGGACTCCACCATCACCCGGTGTGGGTCGTCACCTAAATAGGAAGCCACGCAGTGGAGTCCTGCGAAAACATAAGTCTTCGGTATTCGGTAATCTTTGTCGTGTGTACTGTAGAACGCCTTCATTTCTGACATCAAACTTTCCAATTCTAAACTTTGTATAAATTACCAAATTTTTTTAATACTTCACACATGTGCTTTTTTACAAAAAAAATTCAATCAACGAGAATAGGTGCAGTAAAAGGGGAGGGGGAGCACGGGTTGGGGTTATACGTATACCTTTCCTTTTTCTTCCTCAAAAGAGACCCCTCACTAAAATGCCCGTTTTGGCGTACTTTCCTTCCACATACCCGATAACCCTTATTTATTTCTAACGCAAACCCCCCTTACCCCGCCGCTATTCTCCTCTACCAGCTCCCACAAGTCTTATACTTATTTTCCAATTCCATTCCTGGCAATTGTAAAGCAATTTTAGAGATTTTTAAATACCACCCCTAAACCTTAACGCTCACCCTATTTTTACCTATCCCAAAATTATACCCCCCAGGGACACTTGTCGAGATTTACCCCAGAGTTTGCCCCTTTGTCGGATTGTAGCTTTTATCCCGGGTAAAAATCCTGACTAAGCAGTGTAGATCGGGCACTTACGTTAACGGGTTTTTAACTTAACAACTATAATCTGTATACTAAATCACGCGTACATTTAAACTCTAATAAATTTAAAATCAGCTAAAACTATAAAATATTTTATAAAACCATCATTACGACAAGCATAGGTGAAAAAGGGGGAAAGACAGGGTGGGGTTCACTCCACTCCCTCCTAGCCTCGAAATTTTGGGATCCCGTCCCCCCTAGACGAAAATCCAGGGGCCCCCTCTCCCTCCAAATTTCCGAATTTTTCACCCTTAACCCCCCTATAGAATTTGAAATCTGACCCTCCTTCCCCTTCGGGAAAATTTTAGGTACTTTTTTCTACTAAATTTTCTTCCAAAAACGTGATTTTTAACGCATATTCATGTTTTTACACCCTTTTTACACCAGAATATCGATTTTTATTCAATAAAATGTAGTATTATCCTATAAAAAGAACAATTATTAAATTTATTATGGTTTAAAACTTTTTTGCTTTGGACACCGTACCCCACCTGACCCCCTTCTAGATTTCAAAATTTTGCACCCCGGGTCGACCCCCCTAAAAAGCTAGGGAGGGGGGTTCGGATTCCCCTGGGACCCCCTCCTAGAATTAAAATCCCTAAAAAAATATATAAGTTTCACCCTTGTTGATGTTCGGTTAAACAAACTTTAAAAAAATTTTACTAAAAAATTTAAACAGGATTAAATACGGCATTTTTATTTTAAAGACTTTTTAAAGCCGCACAGTTTTATAGGTTTGGTTTGAATGCCGAATTTTGTTAGCCGTTTGTTTTTTAATTTCAAACGTTTAGGGGTGGTTCACACCGGACTGGCAGGCAGCTGACAAGTGACACATTTCACGCGCGTTTACATCATTACACCGTCGTTGTTGCTGCGGTGTAAACGTTGTGTGCAATTCCTCACTTGTCACCTGCTATTTCAGTGTGAACCAGCCTTTAGTGCTCTTTACATCTTTTTTAAATGAACACCCACTAAAAGAAATGTGCCGTTAAAAAGGTAAGAGTTTTATGGAGAAAGATCCCCGGGGGAGAAGAGCCAAAACCTACCCCAAAAAACAGTAAAGAAAATCAGCGATTGAGCTAAGCCTAAGCAAAACCTAAGCTAAGCTTCTGAGCAAAAATCAAGCCTAAAGCCTAAGCCTAAGCGAAACCTAAGCCTAAACAAAAGCTAAGTTAAGTCTAAACCTAAGTAAAACCTCTAAGCCTAAGCAAAATCTAAGCTAGCCTAAGCAAAACCTTAGCCTAAGCAAAATCTAAGCCTAAGCAAAAGCTAAGCCAAAGCAAAACCTAAGCCTAAGCCAACCCCAAACCTAAGCTAAGCAATACAGAGCAACCCCAAAATCCAGGAGGCTGCCCACCTATGGTTATAACCCCCCAAAAAAATCCTAATTACTGCCGACACCCCCTCCCCTAAAATTTGAATTTGAAAGTATGTCAGACACCCCCACACTAAAATTTAAGGGGAGGGGGGTGAGGGAATTCCAAACCCAGTACTAAAAACGCCAAAAATAGAGTATATGAGATATACCCCAAAATTTTTTGTGACACCCCTCCCCCCCAAATCTGCGAGGCTGCCCACCTATGATTCCAACCAACCTGGTTTATTATCGGAGAGCTGGACAAAGAATTTGAGCGGATGTATCAAAGCAGTTACGTTCACGTCTAGAAAACGCATCTCGGAGTATAAAGGCACAATCTCGGATAACAGTTCTTCCTCTGAAAACGGCGGGCACTGCTGGGGAATATGAAAAAGCGCCTTCAAGGCTTTAGGAAGGCTTTCACACGTCCCAGTGCCTAAAAATCGCTGTAAAAATTGTTTGTTAGTACGGTACATAATTATTATTATTGCACTAACTGGCTACAACAGTTTGTTTTGATGAAATTCAAGTTCAAAAAATAAACTATATTTA
>JASAMX010015008.1:0-29006 GCA_030248175.1 Microlaimidae sp. YZB2_3
TGCCTTTTCGGCCCACCGAGCAGGTGTGGTAGAACTGGCACACCGGCTGGGCTGGAAACGGCACACGGTGTGAAGTGCGCCCACCGGTGTGCCAGTTTTGCGTTATGTTGGAACCAGCATAGTAGCAAAAGTTTATAATGAGTGCTTACATTCTTCTCTATATATATTATGTATTCTTGCTTATTTACTAATAAATATACACATTAACAAATCATTTTTTTAAATTAAAAAAAACATGGGTTCTTTAGAAATTGTAGATAATTGCGCAATAATTCTTAGGAACTACTTTTTATTGATAAATAGTATGTGTTCTATTGATAATATTAAAAACTGTTAAAAAATAACTCGGCAACGGAATGATTATAAACATATGTCATTGCGCAGCTAAAACTATAGTTTGTTAGGCTATTTTTTAATTTAATTAAAAAAAAGTGGTCGACTAGCTTTGGAAAATGCTCTAAGAACAGAGCAGGAAAAAGAGGCGATTTTTCCCTGGGCGTATGTTTAGGCAGAAAAGATGTGGACTAGTCTGAGATGAAATTGTGTGGACTATAGGAAATTTGCATTTGGTTTGGCCAGCTGCTCACTGAATAAAAAATTCTACCATATGATAATGATTTGTTTATACATTGATCTAATCACACAGCACTGTTGCATTTTTTTAGTCTGATGAAATGACAATTGAAAAAATCATACTCACAGCAATCTTTGACAAGCGCGAAATCGCCACTTTTTCAAATTTATAGTTGTTTTTTACACATACAAATATAGCCTTCTAATTGGAAAAGTGGTGACTAAGCGCTTGTCAAAGATTGCTGTGAGTATGATTTTTTCAATTGTCATTTCATCAGACAAAAACCATGCAACAGTGCTGTGTGATTAGATCAATGTATAAACAAATCATTATCATATGGTAAAATTTTTAATTCAGTGAGCAGCTGGCCAAACCAAATGCAAATTTCCTATAGTCCACATAATATCATCTCAGACTAGTTACATTTTGCTCGCGGGGAAATATCGCCCCTTTCGCCCCCGTTTTTTTGGTAGTTAATTAAAAATAATAAGAAGAAGAAGATGAATTTAAATTACTGGGCGGGCAGATGCGCACCAGAATCAAATTTCCTATAGTCCACATAATATCATCTCAGACTAGTCCACATCTTTTCTGTCTGAACATACGCCCGGAAAAAATCGCCCCTTTTTCCTGCTCTATTCTTAGAGCATTTTTCAAGGCTAGTTAATAAATTTAAAACTATTGTTTTACCTGGTTTTAAGCCTCCATAAATTAATCAAAAAGTTTATTTACTTATAGTTAACTTTTTTGATTTTAAAAAGTTTTGCTGGTATATTTTCTTTTGTTGTTTAGTATCACAAATTTTAATAATATTTTGTTTGTTTGTAGAATTTTAACATTTACAAAAAATTAATCGACGAGCTCCTAAACACAAATGAACTATCAAAAGCTGATTCTTACGGTACTTGGGCCAGTTTACGAAACATGCTAGTTAATTTGGTACGATATTTAAAATTTTTTACAATAATCACATCATTCTGTTTTAAATATCCATTAAAACTCGTTAAAAAATAAAGAGTTCAATTTATCAGTTTCCATTGTTATTTCAAATTTTTTGCTTTATTTTAATTTATTTTATTATAAATCTTATAAATTAGGCAATCGAATAAGCCTCAAAAATGATGTTGCTCAAAAGTGTTTTTGCCGTAAAATTAAATTTAAATGGCGTTTTTTTAAATGTACTTTCTGGACTCTAGCTAATAAACTTTAACTTTTTAATGACTGGACCAACCCCAAATAATACATATATTTTTAAAATGTATTTTCTGGACTGTAGCTAATAAACTTTAACCTTTTAATGACTGGACCAACCCCAAATAATACATATTCGTGAAATATTATGCATTTTTATAAGTTTCCATACTGCATCTTTATCATTCTTAATATTACCATAAATAATTAGACGAAGAAACTGAAAGAAAACAGCAGTTTCGATCCGCGCTATGCGGAAATCTTCGGTCGATTTTTGATAATCGCCCACTATTACGCTTTGCGCGCCGCCCTGCTAAAAGTGGCCGGTAGCGACCCTCAGATACAACTTTGCGCCACCAAGCTATCGATCAGCGCTCTTCGCCATTCGGATTTGATACCGGCGGACAAAGCTTTCTACGAGGCCGGAATGGCATGCAAGGTACAAAATGTACATGATTTTGTAAACGCTCAGTTTTCTAAGCTTATTCAATAAATCAAATATCAATAAATCAAATGTCAAATAAAATAAAGTCTCACTTGCAAGCTTTTGTGCGATTTCTTTAGCAAAAATCTCCCATTTTTTTGCTAATTTTCCCGCGCTGCGATTTTTAACACTGTGTTACTTTTCTTGCACTAAAAATGTGCAACTTTCTTTGCGCTCAATGCTGCTTTCTTCGCGCTGCGATTATTTTGGCACAACAAAAAAACTTTGCACATGTACGACTTTTTTTAGCAAACTTTTGCTCAGAAATTTAGTGTACAGTCGGACATTCTTTTGTGTTATATATTCTTAATATTAGCAATCACAATCGAAAATGTATTTAAACCAATTTAAGGATCAAGGCGGTCAATACGAAGGAATGGGATTTATATTTCTTAACCATTACCTCGATCTGACAGATGCCATAGAGGAACAGAAACCGGAAATGGTGGATAATGCCGTTCTTGAAGGAACCGATATTCCCACTGAAATTCCATTACCCGAAAAAATGTTTCTTTCGGTAAGTTTCTCACAAAAGTTTCACACAAATTTCGTTTTCTTAAATTATTAAGCAATAAGCATGCGTATTTTTAACAAGATAATTAATACTAAGAGAATTCTTAAGAAGGGAAAAATGATTTTGATAATAACGTTGATTACCTTTTAAAACAGAAAGTAACCTGCTGATTGGTTTCTCGTTCAATGGATGAATCTCACGCAAGAAATGATTTGCATACGGTTTGGTTATAAAGTGCGTTCGCAACTGTCGTAGCACCATAGTTTTTTGTTGAAAAACTACACAAACACTACTGAACGTATTATTACTGAACTAAATATCATACGGAACGACAAAATCACCTTCGCTTTCCATGCTAATGCAAATTAAACCACACCGTATGAAAATTATTTCTTACGTGAGATTGATCTACTATGAACATAATTTATAGAAATTTAGTTGAAGTTACATAGCCACATGTTGTTCCTTTTTTGATATGTTTTATATTCATTATGTCCATTAACGCAGTCTATATGGTATAATCTATGGTGTATTTGAGTAGGTGGCAAAAATTTAAATGATCAAAAATACTGCGAATTTTTTAATTTTACAAAACTAATCCTAACCTAAAAACAGTAAAATAAAATAAATAAATAAATAAATAAATAGTAAAATAAAATAAAGTAAAGTAAAAGCACCAGAGAGCACGATATCCGCCTCAATTGATTGAGTGGATATACAATCTCGACTGTTGATATAGAGATTTTCAATATACGCGAAAGCACTTTCAATCCTTTAATTTAGCTCAGGGATCTATTTCATAAAGATTTTTCTAATTGTAAATTAATAAACGCATTAAATTGCTTCTTATTCTATTAATTAAAAAGAAGTACGTAACTGAGGAAGTTATGGAATTTTCAGACATGTAATTTTTTTAATTCTGAACGCAATTTTATTATTATACTTTTTAATTAAAATTATAAAAGAAAAATATGCGTTTATTAATTTACAGCTGTAAATTAATTACAAGCAATTTTTAAAAAAAAGAGCCCAAGGGGCCCTTTCACCAAAAGACGGCTTTGAAATTAATAATAATTTAATAAATTCTCTATCCGAACGTTTCCCGAAAAAAAAAAAAAAAAAACAATAGCCAGGCAAACAAAAAATTCCGAAGAACGAGAAATGATAAACTAGTCCAGAGCCCCTCGCTAACATCCAACCAAAAAAACCCTACCCGGGGGAAAAAATCTTTCAACAACAAAAAAAAACACGCCCCAAAACAAAAAACACACCACACCCCAAAAAAAGCCCACCTATCTTTCCAACCACCCAAAAAAAAAAATTTTATGAAATAGGCCCCAGGTGAGATTGTAAGATTGTCATAATCTACCATCTGGCATGTGTTATACTTTATGTTTATTATTTATTTTAGGAAGATCAGCACGAGGAAGTGAGGGAGTGGGTGCTGACCGTGAGTGTGGACAAACAATTCGACGGTCAGTTGCTCACCGACAAGAGGGGAGTCTACGAGGCCAGTCTGCTCGGACCGGACGGTACACAGGCCGACCCCTGTATTGTCACTGGTAATACTCGTTACTACGAAATAATGAGCTACAATTAGTATAAAATATATGGTACTGTGACTCATTTTAATTTTTAAAAAGCATCTAACTAGAAAATGAGTCAAAGTCATGTGCAGTCTGGCTCATTTTCCTGTAGTGACAACGTAATGTTCTATTTATTAATGCTAAAGTCTGAGTACGGCTGGGTTGTTCATTTCTTCCGTGCAGTAAAAACATGAAGTCACATTTAAATACAAAGCAATAAACAAATTAAAGCCAAGGAAGTTTTTTCAAGTATACATAACAATGTTATTATGTTATGTTGTTATCTATTGTTAGTTTTATTAATAGCGTTGTTTTTGTTAAAACATAATCCAATACGTTTTTATCAAAGAACTGTGTAACATAAATTTAATTCTTAAGTTTGGCCAATTTTGGTGACCGGTGTCATAATTTTAATAATATATAATCGTGAAGAAATAGAAAAAATAATCAACCTCTAATTCTCATGAAAAAATCAGAAGGCATGGAACGTGGTCGTTTATATACGACCACACACTATCAATATACCGATAGAGGCTATTTAAACGTGTACAATACCAACGTTCAACTCTGGTTTATATATGTAAATAGTGCACAATTATTGTTATTTCAATCACTTGAAGGGTATCCTGTAATTGGAGAAAAGAAAACGTTTGGAAGTTCAAATGTTGCAGCCAACAAGGATGACTGGAACAAACTTCTTATGGCCACAAAAGTTTGTTTTTTTTTTATTTTATAATATTAGAAATCGCATAAAAAACTGCGCTAAACGATTGATTGATTAATTCTCAATATTAAAAATCTAAATTTAATTTAAATCCTTCTAAGTCGACGCAAATTATTTTCAATATCCTAAATACATAAAATCACAAAAACCTTCATATAAGCCTGAGGCTGTAAGAGTGTAGGAAATTGAACAACTGTGTGTAGCACATTAAAAAACCCCAGCTGCGATTTGATTAGCTGTCACAATATTCTTATTTTAAATTGTTACTTAATGTTGTTATTTTCAAATAAAGTAAAAAATAAAAATTAAACTTGTTACGATTGCTGCGTAACACTGTCAAATGAGCAGCCCTTGGGAAACTGTCTTGAGAGCGGTGATTCAATAAATTGTGTAAAATCCTGATACTGTTTTTGTTTTGTTTTTTGTATAAAAAACTTCTCAGCCTTATTTTAAAACCAATTTATTCACTGAATATTCTAAAAAGCTAAACAATGGTTTCTAAACTGTTAACATTTTTAATTCAGATGTCGAAGGCACGAGAAATTGAAGATGTACAAAAATTTATCGGTATTTGGACGGGCAGCGCTGTCAGCATGGCTCTTTGAATAAAATTTTAATGTCATCGTGATATTTTAATAAAATATTTTTTTCATAAATTTTTGTACTACATAGTAATAATTCTAGGTCAGCAGGCCATCCTTTTCAATTAACAATGGACCTACCTAGCATTACAAAAATTTGGGTCCGCAGTCCCGCCGCGAAATCAGAATTCTCTATGAAACCAATGATTTTTACAAAATTTTTTCGAAATTGGAGATTAAACAATTATAGGAAAACAATTTCGAATATTTTTTGTTAATTTTTGACCATTATTTAGAGCTATATTAAGCGTAACTAAAGTTTCTCATATGTAAATTTTATTGGTTAATCAAAAAAAAAATTTTGTGATGCTTAATTAAATACAAAAAGACCACTAAAATTTTTCAAGTAGATGTTTAATTTGTATGTAGTATTTCCAGTTTCAAAAATAATATGAAAAAATGCATTTAATTTCAGAGGAACTTTGTTTCGTGGTGGGACCGCCGACCCAATTTTTTTTATGCTAGGTAGGTCCATTAACAAAAAACAAACAAAAATAACGGTAAAAGAAGATAATCTATAATTTTTGTTTAATAGATCCAGAACCATTTTGCGTATTGCAAACCTGTCATTTTTGTTTTTTTTTCTTATATATTACTATTTCTACTTATCCCTCTACTTGGTTCACATGTAAGCTATGCCATACAAACTATGCTATAATATCATGCTATGAAATTCTTTTTCGTCAATGAAAAAACAGGTTGCGTTTAAATTTTATTACAAACAGTAGGGTAACTGACTTAATTTTGGCCACCAATTTAAGGTGTTAGAAACTCGGCTTGTTTTTAAAACACAAAAGAACTAGCACAAAAGTAACTGGATGAATGTTGAATAAAGTGTTTTTGCAAAAGCTTTTTATTTGTGTTATTCTGCATTATCAACATTTTCATACAAAAAGTGATTTTTTGTGATTTTCTGGATTTTTGCTTTGTGTTTAAACTGCATCAAATTTAGAACGAAGCACTTTCTTCTATTTAAAGCTCAAAACTGTAAATTTTTATGTTTTGATATTTTCTTTAAAATCACTTTGCAATTCGTTTAACTAACTGCGCATTTTCGGATTCCGTTAATTTCGACCACCATAAAATTTACGTGAAAGAACCTGTTTAACACGATTTGCACCATCATATGTAAAGGTGGGGTTACATAACACATAATTTACCATGTTGTATTAAATTATGAACATACCGGAAGGAATTTTCTAAAAATAATATTGCAACACAATAAAAAAGTTATGTTATTTTCTTGGCGGAGGGATGCAGTCATATACTGAATATAGTAAAAATTAATGTCAATGAAGTTTCCCCCAACCAAGTACCCAACCCACCAGTTACCACGATATAGAGTACCAATATTTTAAAACTGAAAGTAAATTAAAATGCGGTAAAAATGTCAGGTTATTTCTTTTGGCGGATATATGCATTCATAAGAATTACGTAGTAAACATCTGTGCGGGCTGGAGTAATCAAACTTTCAATGTACAAGGTTTGATCTATCAAGAAACCGGTAGATGAATTTCTTAAAGATTTTTGAAATGCAGTAAAAAACTAGAAGTTAAAAAGGTTATTTTCTTGGCGGAGGAATACAGTCAGATAGGAAACATCAAAAATAGGCAAGGGTTGGTGTGGAAATATGCCACTCCTTAACTTTTTTAACGTCTTGTTTATTCTTAAAGTTGATAATTTTGGTTTATGTAGTCGTTTTTTTGTTTTAGGCTTTTGTTTTTGTTTTTTTTTTAAATCTAAAAGGTGGCCGAAATTAAGGCGGATTTTGTGTTTATGTAATTTTTAGGTTAAAAATATAAAAAAAACAACTTAATAGAGTGGATACAATTTTTACCAGGCTTTCTTTAAAGTTGACTGGCTGTAACAAAAGCCATTTGATGTTGAAATATTTTTTCACACAAAAAAAATTCAACAAAAAACACGTGTTATTAAAACTTAGGTTTTTACATAATTATTTAAAGTCTTGCTAATAGCTATAAAATTTTTGAAACCGGAAAAAATTAAGTTATATGTACCAAGAACAATACCTAAGAATAAATAAACTTTTTAAAATATGTATCGTTCGTTTTAGCAATAGTTCATAGCCAGTTTTTTGTAGGTGGCCGAAGTTAATGGCACACGCCTTAACTTCGGCCACTATAAAAAAAAGTTTAAACCTCCACTAATTTTTAAGTGTAACAGAAATTTCAAAATTTTGCACTGGAATTAACAAAAATAGCTGTTGTTTAATTTTTAGACCAAATCCTGGCTCGATTAGAAGAGCCAGGAAAAACTTATCCAAAAAAATAAAAAAGGTGGCCGAAATTAAGTCAGTTACCCTAATTGAAACATAATAATAAATACTGTTTCTGAGAAGCAGAGCCGAAACTTAAATAAATAGTACATTGGCTTTGTGAAAATCTTATTAATTATAGTGTAGTTTTTATTGTTGTTTAAAACTTTATTATCAAACTTATTCAGTTTTTGTACAAAATAATACATAATATCACAAAGAAGGCGCAAATTTATAACACGCAGATCAAATGACAAAAATTATGACAAAACAACATAAATTAGTGACAAAATTTTTTACATAGATTACGAAATAATAAATTATGTCTATTAAAACTAACCGTAATAAATAACCCTTCAATTTATCACATTAATCATAATATTTATTAATATCCACGATTAAACATTACAGGAAAAACTCAAGAATAAATGCCATTTAAAGAGTAATATCACGATGTAGTGGTGTATGGTTTAATAATACAATTAACTTAATTTCGTTAAGAATGTATAAGAACAATGATTTTCACAGTGACGGGCCTATTTATGGCATCTGCATCATTTTTAAACTTAAGACTGGTTCATACTTATGACAAAACGTCCTTTGGACAAAGTCCAAAGGACTTTTGTCCTTTGGACATTGTCCAAAGGACAAAATCCAAAGGAAAAAGTCCAAAGGGAAAAGTCCAAAGGAAAAAGTCTAAAGGACAAAATCCAAAGGACAAAGTATTCATACTTTTGTCCTTTGGACTTTTCCCTTTGGATTTTGTCCTTTGGACTTTGTCCAAAGGACATAAAGGACATAATGCTTCTAAGTAGCGTTCATATTTCGTCCAAAGGTAAAGGTCCAAAGGACGTTTTGGCTTGTCCAAAGGACGTTTTGGCTTTTATAAAATCGTCCTTTGGACTAAGTCCAAAGGACGTTTTGTCAAAGTATGAACCAGCCCTTAGTGATTTCCCCATGAATTTTTATGCTAACACGTATTTTACATTGCAAAAAATTAACTTAATACTTAACTTAATATTATAAACATATCAATGTAGAAATCTAAAAGGATAAAAATTAAAAAAATTTACAACTATCACTAACAAAACAATTGTACTACGCCTGTTGAAGATCCCAGCAGAAGTAGATGATTTAGCGGTAAAACTTTAAGTGAAGTAACACTGCCACTGAACACATCCGATCGTAATTTAGCTTCTGTAAAGTTTGCCTAAATATAAATTTATTAAAAAAATATGGATGCTGAGGTAATAAATACTGCAATGTCTCTTATGTAAAAATTCAATGTTAAATTTTTATTTTAAGACATTTTTAGCCGCAAAATTAACGAGCTGCGATAAATTTAGGTCTGCTAAGAATTTATGTTTTACCGTCAATTTAACTATCGTGACTAAATTGTTTTAAAACGACAGGGTTCTAATTTCTCCATAATATCAACCAATATGGTTTGTTTTTTCCTTAGGAAAATTGTCCGTCCGTTTTTGAAAAATATTCACACTGATTGTTTGCACTTAAGTTGTTATAACAACTAAATTATTACGTTGTGGATTCTGGACTGATAAATTCTTATTCGGTTTGACTGTGTGGCGCACACCAACTGAGACTCTACACAATCAACAGCGCAGATTGTTTCAGGAGAACCTAAACATTAATAAATTTCTAAAAAATTCAAAAGTGAGCAAGTTCAAGAATCTAGTGACGTTACTTGGGTAATAAATAGACTTTTGAAATCTAGAGGGGATAGATGGGGTCTGGCTGGGTTTATTGTGTTGTTGTTACATTACCTGACTTTTTATCTCAAGCAGGATGCAAGAAAAATCAGAATTGAGCAAAAACAATTTTACTATCTCCGTAATTGAGGACACTTTTTCCAATACTAACTAATACTCCATAATACTCCATACTCAATAATCCGATCTAATCCAATCCAATCCAATACTTGAAGACACTTTCTCCACAATACTGAATATCGATGTTAGCAAACTTTAAGTTAAAGTAGAGTATTTACTGGCCGTATTATTTACCCAACGTAAATAAAGGGAAAACAGACGTAGTAGATGTTTTTTTTTGTTAAGGGAATAAAAATAGGCGGACCATGTAGTAACCAATCAAATCAAAGCAATTTACACCCAACAAATCAAAATTTTTGAAAGTTAGAAGTTAAAATTTGATTGGTTTAAATAAGCGGCGCCAAATTGCTTTGATTTGATGGTTACTACAAATTCCCTTATTTCTATTTCCTGTACAAATAAATCTGTCAGTTTTAATTTGGCTTTAGTTTAAACTTTATAAAACAACTGATACAATACCTGGCAATTTGCAATTAAGTGAACAGTCTTCAGCATTCCAAATGGTCATCGGGCTGTCGGCAAGAGCCATTAAAAACGTTTGTGGCGAACAAGAATACATCTGAAATTAAAGAACAAACTCATCATATTTTTTAAAAGTGGCAAGTGTATGTTTGCACTTTACATTTATATATATTTTAGTTTTTTAGAGAAAACAATAACACCCTTGAAATTTGTACATTTAAATAAATTTTTAATGATAAAATCGCATCAAAAACATACGGCGGCTATGTCTATTTCTGACACGCGTTTGCTTGGCAAGGTTCGACCGGTTCGGATGTCCGTCACGCAGACAGTACCGCTGCTGTAACCCGTGGCCACCCAGGATCCACCCGGATCCGCCGACAGGGCGCGCAGAGACCCAGGACTTGCACTTGAGGGTGCCATTTTAAATTCGTGAGACCATTTACCTTGGCGGGCGTCTAGAAACCTAAACCACAAGAAAATATTTTAATAAAACCGTCATCAGAATATTTTTGTACAATTTTGAATGTCAATCTCAATCCTATCTTAGAACATTATTGGTAACTATGTATCGCTACAGAAATATTATTTATGTAATAAGAATAAAATGAGGTTATGGTGTTTTTTTAAAAATTATTTTCCAACATTTATAATGTAGCATGACTCTGATCAATCAAGCAAAAATATTTGTTATTGTTTTTAAGATTAAAAAAAAAACTTAAATATAAATGTACGGGCCTCAGAGTTACTGCAGGTTTTACAAGCTACCTACCACACTATTGCAAATTCCTATTACTAATGAATTCACCCACTTTATGACAGTAGGATCCGTCAGGGATGCGGCCAGGAGGAGACTGGACGGGGAATGAAAACTCTTCACCATGTTTACAGGCACTGTGTCATTTTGACCTTTGCCGTCAGAAGTGGCGGCAAAGGGACCTCTCCAATCGTACTCTCTCACTGTCGTACCAAGAAACGGATCCCAAATCTAAATAGACCTCTTAGTAAATAAAGCTGATAAAACAAAAAAAACTTTTTTTTAAATTATAACAGTAATACATCATAATAAGCAAGCCAAAAAAACTTAAAAGCAAAAACGGTTCATGTGGACTATAAATCTACTAATTTATTATCTTTCTGTAAATTGATTTTACTGGATTTTTGTTTATACTTTTTCATGCGTTTTATTGTTTTTTTCTGTTTTCCTACCTACTTTTTAGTACTCATGTTTTATGATTAAAGGCAAAAAAAAACTAAAAGGATGAAAAAAATATAAATAGATTTTTTTAAACATTATTCATAAATTTTTAAGGTAAAAACCTAATTCATAAATTTTTGAGGTAGAAAGGTGTTTCGCTTAAAATTTCAGTGATTTTTTACATTAATCTTCGAGAATCTTGGCAAACAGATATCAAAGTGCATTGCTCACTATTGCCACTGATTTAGTAGAATGTTCCAGACTAGTTTTGATGTAAAAAATTCTTGATGAGTTTTTATTTTTGTTTTCGAAAATAATCAAATTTTATTTTCAAACAAATTTAAAAAATATATTTTATGGTTCTGTGCTCATTTTGCCTTACTATCGCACATTGAGCAATGCATTAGGCACCTAGCACTGGAACTCGGTTTATACATGAAGTATGCAATAAACATAGCGAGTCACCATAATGGATAATTACCGTATCTCCTACTTATCTTTTGTAGTATGCAGATCAACCGATAGAAATTTCACGCGCTTTCGAGGGTTGATCTGCATACTACAAAAGATAAGTAGGAGATGCGGTAATTATCCATTATGGTGACTCGCTACGTTTATTGCATACTTCATGTATAAACTGAGTTCCAGTGCAAGGTGCCTATTGTGTCCAGAACAAAAAATTGACATTTACTGTAACTTAAATACGCAGAAGTACCAAAATAAAATCACTATTATCAAATATGAACTATCGCTTCTTACTTCATTATTGTTTGCATCTTAATAAAACTTCAATAATTTCCAAGATACTATATTCTTTAAATTTTAACTGTTGTTTTTTCATCATTGTAAATAAAAACGGGTTATGAAAAACCATAAAAATAATAAATCAATTGAACTAAAATTTATATTTCTTAAATCAAAATAATAATTCATTACTTAATCTTTAACGCTTTTTACTTGAACGTTAATGTTACTAACATGAAGCACTCCGTCAGTGGAGGCGACTAGACGTACTGAATCCATCAAATCCAAGTCCAGTATTCCCCGCTTGTGGTTAGAGTAGGTCCACTTAGCTTCCGATCGACCGCTCCCATCGCCGAAAGACCGCAGTGACCACAGCTTAATCTATAATAAAATAATTTATCGTGTAATTATTGATGATTTCATTAACTTTGGATAAGTCTGTTTAGTTCAAAATTATACCTTTTTTGCGCACGCAAATTACATTTTAATTTCGAATTATTCAGATAGTTTCATTGGATGTCTAGATTGTGTGATAGATTTTCGGTAATGTGTATACCTTTTTGTCCTGACCACCAGTTAGGAAGGAGTTTTCGTTGTCCAAAAGAACAATCTGCCGCACTGCAGCTGAATGGCCAACGAAAGTCATCATCTTGATTTGGTTTAAACTGAGATTCGACTCTTTGTAGGTCCTGCCTTTAAAAAGAAAAAAAATTACTAGGCTAGCTTTTTCGTACAAAAAATAAATTAAAAGATTAATCTGTTACTTAACACTTTTTCGCTTACATTTTTCCGTAAATAATAATACTTTGGTTTTTATAATTATATAAAGAATTAGACCTGTGGACAGTCTGGAAATGCCCCACCCCCGCTTTATTGGAGGATTTGCCCTCCCCCCTGTTTTATTGCCACCCTCGCCCAAAAATGGAAAAGTACCCAAAAATTATGGCGCCATTTTTGACTTATTATTAGTTCTTAGTTAATGATCAGATAACAGAACTAGTCCATGCATAGTTTAATTCTACTGTTTCATCATTTCATTGTTCTTTTCTTTTTTTCATCAACAACATCTAATCTGCGACTTAATCGCCCTCAACATAAACTACAATTCTAACAGAAAGACAAAAAGTTCTTCTTTGACAAGCTGTTCCATTATTTTACAAGAAAAAAAATATAAGTAAAATTGGACGATAATTTTTTTAGGCTTTTGATGCCTTTTTAACTCCATCATCGCGAAATTGTTGCAGTTTTAGCCAATTCAATGCATTTTAAGTCATTTTAGATCTATTTTTACCTTAATTTCGTTTTTTTGTTCTTTTCCCCCTTCTTCCCTGTTTCTTTCTCTTTTTTTTCTTTCTCCGCTTCTTGCCCCCCCCCCCGTTTCAAAAAAGTTGCCCAGGTCAGGTCTGTAAGAATATTTTTGAAACGATGACATTTTCAATGATTATCAAGAATGCTTTTTTTACTCTAAATTCCCTAGAGATTTTCTGGACGATAGTTAATCATTAATTTGTTTTAGCTTTTGTATTGCGAAAAAATTGTGATAATGTAATAATGTTAAAAAATAATGTTTAAACCAAAACACTAACCAGATTATACTAATAAAATAATTTTATACTAACCTTATCAGAATAAAAATATACAAAAATGCCAACCTAGCTCATGTTCCCAGTAAGCCAACCAGTTTCCACGCAGTTTTCGATGAGAATTTGGTAACTTATTACTAAAAATTTCACAATAACATAATTACTTTTTAATTTTATCAAAAATATACAACAAAAAAATGTTCAGTTGTATACCAAATTTTTGTAGAAAACTTGCACATAATACATCTTTTAATCCGCAATTTTTTCAAGTTTTTGTAAGCCACAAATTCTAACACTGTGAGATTTTTTTAAATTATGAATAATTCACGTTTTTCTCCACTACTGCAAAGCAAATTGCAACGCGAAAAGCAAGTAATGATTGTAAAACAAAAGCGTGAAAGAAGCAGAAGTGCAAAAAAAATCGCGTGCGCGAGATATCGCATTGTGCGACTTTTCTTGGAAAATTTTGGTCAAAAATTTAGTGTACAGCCGTGTCTACCCTGGCACCGCAGAGGAAGTAAAGGTTCCAGCGGAAATTCTGTGTGTGATTAAAAAAAAAGGTCTAATCGATTGCTCTACCGCGGATATATATGTATTGACCGTCTCTCTTCTATAGTCACATTTAGTTATACTTTATTTATGAAACATTAATATTCTGGGTTTAACTATCAACACATTCAGCTGCTTGAGGCGCTTTAAGCGTGTGCATTTCGCTTAGGACAAGCCAGAAAATTTTTGGGTTAAATATATTCTACGATTAACACATTTATAATACAATATGGTTTTATTTACAATCGACTAAATCTGAATAAGGGTTTAATGACAATCAGCAACAATAATATGTACGTGAAAAATTGACAAACACCGAGTGACTCGTACATTCAACAATTACAAATATTGCCGTTTCCTATGCACGGTGCTGCTTAGCGCTTGATTCCCATTTTTTTATTGTTTTAATTACAGAAAATGAAATTTAAAAAATTAATTATTAAATTTTGAATAGGTTTTTTACTACCAGAATGTTAATAAGAACTGAGTTCGAGTGGACGTCGCAACCTCCCCATATAAAATGGAAATTGCTGTTCATATCATCTAACACAATTTTAAAACTCACAACTAAAAGATGCAGTGAAACATATGTAGCTTTGAAATTAATTTCAAAGCACAAATTTCCACTTTATGTTTGCTAATTTGAAATCATTGTTCACGAAACTACTATGTTAATTATGATTTCTTTAATTCAAAAACCAAAATTTATTTTGCACAAACTGATAAATTAAAGCACCTTAACGTAGTAAAACATTATCATCGTGCACCTTGTTATTAAGTATTGGTTTAAACTAAAAAACGAAACTACGATTGTTTTTTTTTTAATTTTATTTTTCTCACGTACAAAATTTCCACAGACATGGCTTGACTTGCACATGATTCCTGTTGAAATTCAAATGAAGAATAAAATAGAGCTATTGCATTTTATCACTTTTATTCACAGTCAGTCCAGTCAGTATAATAAATTTCTACTAGACTTATTGGAACCATATTCTTGATATCATAATTATGTAAAATACCTAATTTGCTTCGTCAGACCTGCATTTTATTTTCTCTCCCCCTCTCACGTCAAAGTGGTGGGGGGGGGGGTTAAACCCCCCTCTTAGAATTTGGAGGGGGGAGGAGGGTTAACCGCCTTCCACCCAACCCCTTCAAACCTATGTATGCTTAAAATCCTGACGTGTGACCCCCTTGCCCCTTCTCAACCCAGATTTGGGTATAAATTTTCGTCAAAATTGATTGTCACGAACACGATTTTGTTGTAAAAAACACTATAGCCTGTTCAAAAAAATTGACAAAAGGTAAACTTTAGAACGTTATATCTCAAGAATAATCGAACAAATAATAACAATATTTATATCAGTGTGTAGCTTAGACTTTAAGCTATCAGTTGAAACTCAATGACATCATCACTTACGGCCAATATGGTGAAAACCCTGGGCCTCAAAAAATCAAAAAAATTTTATTACTGCGAGATAAGAAACGCTACTTAGTACGCTGTTAGTTCATATTTTTTCGAGTTTTCTGTTTCTCTGAAAATTTGAGCACAATTGAAACTGTGAGTTTTTTAATAGGGTGTGAATGCGGTCGGTTTTCGCGTTTTTTCACTGATATTTACTAGGCTTTGCTGCTTCCACAATAGGGCTTGAAATGCTTCCAAATTTTAAATTCATCGTTTTTGACAGCTTATTTTCTAAGCTTAATATTAGGTTTTTTTTTTCAAAAGAAATATATCAAAAGTCAAAATATATGTGATAATTTTTTTACATTTTTAATGGTTTTGGAAAAATAATTTTGAAAAAAGTTTTCGGAATTTGTGTTTGGCCCCCTCTAGCCCCCCTGGGGGTCACCACCGAAAAAGAGTTTTCAGATCAAAAGTTTTAGAAAAAAATAACGCACATTTTGGAATAACTTGCCTTGGTGCTAGCCATATCTAAAGAGCATCGAGCGTTCTTAACATTAAGTGGGCCCCATACTAAAATTAGGTGAAAAAACGAGAAAACCAACCGCATTCGAACCATGATCAAAAAAATCACGGTTTGAATCATGCTTAAATTTTCAGAAAAACTTTGGAAAAGTATAAGCTAACAACATAAGTGGCGTCTTTTATCTTGCAGTAATAAAAAAGTTTTGATTTTTTGAGGCCCAGATTTTATCATTGTATTGGCCGTAGTGCATTGATGAACATTACTTTCTTTTAGTTTCAGCTGATAGCTAAAATTCTAAACTATAGACACAGACTGATATTAGTATTGTTCTAATTCGTTTGGCCCTTCTTGAGGTATAAGGTGTAAAAATTTACGTTTAGTCGCTAGTCTCAATCACTTTTTTTTACCTTTTGACCATAGTTTTGAACACTTTTTATGCATGAATAGCCTATTTTCCTGTGTAAATTTCCATATTCAAACCTGTCCACTGTCCCCCCGGGTTATTTTATTGGAGGGCAATTTCAAAATCGGGGAATAGGGCACGGGGACAATTTTATGAAACGGGGGGGCAGCAGGGGAGAAAGAGACAAAAAGAGGGAAAAAAGGAAAAAAGGACAAAAAAGCAAAATTTAAGTAAAAATAAGTTTAAAATGGCTTAAAAATCATTAAAATAGGCGAAAAGCTGCAAAAATTTTGCGATGATAGCCTCATCATAGGTCAAAAATGGCGCCATAGTTTTTTGGTACTTTTTTCATTTTTAGGCCGGGGGGGGGGAATAAAACAAGGGGCACAGTCACTTATATTTCGGGAGGGCATTTCCAAAAGTAACTTTGTTTGGAAACCGGATCCCCCTAACTCCCCGCTAAATCTCAAACTGGTCTACCCCGAGTCGATCCTCTCCAAAAAGCTATGCGGTATACGCCCCCTTCTGAACCCCCACCTAGCTTTCAAATACCTGGGGTTAGCCACCACCCTAGATTGCGAGTCCATGCCCACCTATGAACGGACCAGGTTAGGTGGAGTTAGGTGCGTACAAACGTTAGGTGCGTACAATCCGTTTCAACGATTTGGAGTAATTCTTACACAATATTATCCACGCTAAACGTGTCCAGGTTGGACAGATTCGGAGGCGCGGAGCGTTCGTTTATGGCGGACAGTCTGTTACCGGACAGAGAGCTGGACGTGATCCCGGTCGCGTTGTGCCGGATCTGGACGTGTCCGTCTTCGTCCACGGACGTCTGACTAGATCCTCTCTGTTTTTGATCGGATTCAACCAAGGCCATTATTAGCTCACTGTTAGGAAGACTTAGACTGAAGTATTTCCTTAAAAAAATCAACGACTTGCTTTGCAATGGCAATAATAATAATAATAATAAAAATAATAATTAATAATAATAATAATAATAATAATAATAATAATAATAATAATAATAATAATAACAATAATAATAATAATAATAATAATAATAATAATAATAATAATAATAATAATAATAATAATAATAATAATAATAATAATAATAATAACAATAATAATAATAATAATACAGAAAACTGTTAAAAATTCTGATGCGTTATTTTACTGGTAAAACAAAAGTCCACAATTCTGCTTTGGTTTCGAAGGTTCTGGACTTATGCTTTAGCATCAGTTTCAAACCGTGGTTTCGTTCGACCACGCAATAAGCGGTATTTTTAACTTTTTTTAGGCATGTTAAGTAAGTATATTGCACTTTAAACTGTTTAAAATGGAAAATAAAGTGTTCACTTTGATGATATTGTTGACACGGCAAGTTTCATGAATTATGAAGAATGAAACAAAAAGGATTCACTTTTTATGCAGGTTGCTTGGTAAAAAAATCCCAAGAAATTAATTGTTTTTACCCATTTTGGAAATACAGTGGTTTAAAAAAAACAATTACGCCGTTAGCCGTTTGTCAAATATTAATGGATTGTCTATCATTAAAAAAACAATGGCTATTCACCTGCCACACAGCTCACTGAACAGATCGTTAAGGGCAGAAACAAAATCCGGCGTAAATGTGAGTTGCAGTTGAGCTAGCAGATCCGGGTTCTGCACCACCGAAGATTCGTCCGCTTCTTTCTTTCTTGTATTCCCGTCACTTTTTAATTCATATAGCAAGTCATATGTGCACAAAAGCCTAAAACAGCCCCTAATTAACCATGTGCCAATTTTTATGCGAGATTTTTAGCTTGTAGAAAATTAAATTAAGGCCTTTCCCCCTAAGATGTGTAACGGTGCAGTAAAAAATTAAATTACAAATTTTTATATTTTCCGAATGATTTTACCTTTGCAAAGGTGCGGCCATGTGGCGTTTCAAATTATCACTACCCACCCGCGTCCCTATTCCGTACAGGACCCGGGCTAACTTCAAGGCCACCAGGCGGCGCAACCTGTCGTCCGAGAAAGACATCCTAAGTGAAGAGGCCACCCGTGCAGCTGGAAACAGAACTGCGTCCACTATCGTTTCCTAGATTCAAATATATCACAGAATAATTAGAAACACTATTATTGTTTATTACACGTGGTTTATAGGATTTTTTAAATAAGAAAGAGATTAGAATTTAGTAATTGAATGAACAAGTAACTTTTTATGTTTTTATTCAATCTATAAGGACAACGCTTTCAAAAACAAAGCAGATTCATTGAAAATAACCATTCTAGAGTCTTTGCTACGCCACAGTTCGAAAAGTTATTAATATTACTTTAATGATTTTATATCATTGTGTAACTTTGTCGAGGTCGTGGCACAATGGGAGATCTTACGTCTTGAATACTGAAGGTCTCTGGATCGAGTCTCAGCTGAGAGACGCTACATGTACATGGTGATAATATTGATTATTGTTAATATAGTTTGTAGTATTTGGTTGCGCAGTTAGTACTGAGTAACATCGGCCTTGCGTATCCTGCTTTATGCAAAAAACTTGAAACATAGAGCACATTTATAAACTATTACAACATAACAAAATTACGTAAATACACATAAATAAAATTATTATTAATGGTGATGTGAAAAATATTACTATAAAATATCCATACTTGTAAGTGGTCCATTAACTGTTTGTCGGATAAATAGGGATATAAATTCTGCAGAAGCACCAAACTGCAAACTAAACCCGTTTCTGCGTTGAAAGAAAGGCGTCTGGTCGCCTGTTGTACCTGTTAAATAAATATTCTCTAAGTAAAATAAATAATAATTTTAATGCTGTATCACAAGAACTTAACTAAATTTAAGTCGTTAATACTGAACGAATTTTGACATAACTTGCAGGTTTTTAGACTTACAAAGGAAGTTAAGAGTTTTATTTTAAAAAATTTGATCACTTCAACCAAAAAAGTAATTAAATAGTGCTCATTCCTCATGGATTTGGTAAAAGCAGATACTTTTTTTATGCTAATCGAGATTCATTATTCTGAACAAAACTATTCCTATATAAAAGAAGGAACCCACCAGATGTTGTTTAAATACTGTCTTTACATGCCGTCGTGCGCGGCCATTTGTTGAAAAAGGGAGAGCCTGCATTTGTTTAATAACCCGCCCGCGCCCACATTCGTTTAGCTATATATTCGAGCCTGAAGCCCGGTTTTTTAAACAATTTATTAGCCCTTGACGGCCACTGCTCCTCCCACTACCATTCCCACGGAGCAAAACATTATAGCCGCCAAAAACAAATACTACATGACATTTTGAGGGACCTTAAAATTCTGTCGTGTTCTTCGTATTTTGTTTGCAATCGTTAATTTCCAATTTAAAAACAATATTTTAATTTTAAAAGGACTTTCTGTTTCAATCGAAAAAATAGGAACTAACGCTGATCAATGTCACCCACAAAAAATTTTATTTAATATTTACCAGAAATCAACCAAATTTATATCTTAAAATATTGACCTGGGGCCTGTTTCATAAAAACTTTTGTAAATTCTCATTTTACAAATCTCCGCCTATTTTTTGTAAAATACACGATAAAGGTTTTTCGACTTGTAATCCAGGGGAGCATCTCCGCGCACTGCTCTGCGCTGATTGGTCGCAAGCACGGCATTTCATCTTCGCTGGCCGATCAATATTCGCCATGTTCTATAGCCTCTATCATGTAATTTACAAAAAATAGGCGGAGATTTGTAAAATAGAAATTTACAAATGTCTTTATGAAATAGGCCCCAGCCAGATAGGCTTTTTTAGAAAATAATTCACATTTTTACTACCTACAAAATGGTGTTTTATCTGATTAAGGATACTTGTTTTTTTTAAATGACCGGAAGATCAAGTCGATCGACTTATTTTAGTATAAACTTTCACAATTTAAAGTTATTTATATAATTCACAATAATTTGAGAAATTATAATGTAATTTTACCAAATCGGCACAATAGGGAAAGTAATGCATCAGAATGAAAGAGTCTCCATAAATTCCTGCTATTTCTGTGAGGCAGTGAATGACTTTCAAAGAACGATTGTCTCCATCCACATCCTTAAAATGCATATTTCGCAAAGACTGTGCCTAAAATACATTTAAGTCTATAATTCTTTTTTTTAAATTTTAGACGCTAAAATATAAAAACAAAGATACAAGTTTTTTTACAACGTGATGGCTAAAAAATATTTTCTTAATTAATATAAATCATAAACCATAAATTGACAGGGAAATTCGATTTAAATACCTTTCTGGAAGCACTTTCAAAACATTTTAGAATATTACACTCCTAATCATGGAGACTTTTTCTTAATTTTACCAAATTCTTGTTCACAATAAAAAAAATAACTATTATAATTTACAATATCAGGCTTGCTTGATAAAACTGTAAATCAAAAAATAATTCAAGTGTAAAAAAGTGTATTAATAAACAAAATATTAGCTAAGACCTACTTTCACTTCGCTTTCGAGGAAATTTATACTTTCACTACTATAACAAAGAGGAATCATTCTTAGTAAATCTCTAGTGAGATGGCGTGCTGTGAGGACAGGGCCGACTCTATGCGAAAGCCAGACAAGACTTTCCTGAGCCACATCTGAAACTGGACAGTCTTTTGCTGACTTCTGGAACTCTCTTTCCCGAAAACTGTCACTAAAATTATGCGTGATTATGATCTGTTTTTACATTACGATATTTACATAGCTACATTAAAAAACGATCGTTATTTTAGAATCGGCGCAGTCAGGAAAAAGAGAAAACTTCATCTTCTCTTTGAAACCACACGAAGTTGTGTCAAGTATGAAATTTTGGTTTTTTAAGTTTTTTAAGGTTTTTTGAGTTTTAATTTGAAAAAACCTAATACCAAAAAAACCTGCACAAAAACCATGTGTAATACGAAAAAAAAACAAACAAAACAAAATGATAATTAATGTTTTGTCTGTTGCTCGTCAACTATGCTGTAAATTTATAAAAAAGTTTTATCAGTGCTCTTAGTTAAAAACTTTAGGTAGAAATTGATATCATTTTGTCGATAATAATTATAATATTTTGTTGTTTATATTATAAATATTCCAAGTTTCGTACAAACTATAGTTTTAAGGTAGAACTTCACAGTTTTGACCACTTGGACTACAAGTCGCATATCATTATAAATATTAATTTTTGGCCCATTTAAGTGGGGTGCTATAAAAAGTTAAGAATCTGTGCTATCCAGTGGTTATAAAAACATCACCGAAAAGTTTGTCCAGTTCGCAACAGATGTCCATGGATTCTACCTCTGAAAACCACAATAAGGCCTTTTAAAAAAATTGATTTGTTATTTTTGGGCGAAATTTTATAATAAATTAGGGTAATGTAGGGGGCAACTTTCAGAGGTGGTTTGGGTTCAAAATGATCTCAGGATTTTTTTTAAATTGCAAAAAAGACTTTTTTTCACAAAAATATATAGTAAAAAAAATCCTGAAGTCCTTTTTTAATCGTTTATAATAAAAAAAAAATGGTAAAAGCCTATATCTAACTATTTCCAAACTTTCGTTTAAAAATAACCTATCAATTTTTTTTAATTTTCATTTAACTTTCTTTTAATTGACGCCGAGAAACTACATTTTGAAACATTCCTTTAAAAGCTCATTTTAATTGAAAATTTAAGAGGACCCCGCAGCGCAGTGGTTAGTACGTCGCGCTCGTATCATCGGATCCATGGGTTCGAGTAGTCGCTCGACCATATTTTTAACGCCGAAAAAATTTTTTTTTATTTTTTAGCTTTTTAATTTAAATATTTAATTTAATTTATTTAAGATACGCTAAATAGAAAATGGAAAAATAGAATATTTTTGGTAATAAACTTTATTAATGTTTTGTATTTTTGACATGTATTTTATTGATGTTATTTGATGATTGTGGACGATAACATTTTTTTACAGAAAAACGAATGTCAAAAATTGAATCAGCAGGTCAAACTACGTATAGTAAGATGTAATTCAAAAAGATCTGTCGTCAAAAAAAAAACTGTGAAGTTCTACCTTAAGTTAAAAAAATTAAAAAAATAGTTCGTTACTATGCAACATCGAATTATGCAAAAACTGTATATCACAGTTTTAATAGGAAATTAACAACTTTCTTTTTTTTTAAAAATTACAACAATAAAAACTAAAACCAACCACGACTGCTCTTCTTCATTGGTCACTACATCCGCAGAGTCCTCCGAGCTAATCTCCGTATCCAAGGGTGCTCGTGAGGGCGGGCTTTCCACAACCGAACCGCTGTTCGGTATTGGGTGCTGAATAAACTGGGAACCCCTCGCGTCTGGCGGCAACACAGACGAAGGGCCCATCCAACCGGAGGAGGGAATATCGTTTTCCGTAGATACGAGACTCTGACTGGACTCGGAGGGGTCGAGCTGAGAGCCCCAAGTTACCCGCTCTTTGTCTTCCGTGGAAGCATTGGATTCCTCTTCCGCGTCTAATTCAATGTCAAACAGAACCTGAAACGAATATTGTGTTTTTAATGTATTTGTTAGCAATTTATAGATCTACAGATCGAGTAATTAATACTATTTTTTTGCTTTTATTTATTTTTTATTTCCGAAACTTTTTACTTTCTGAAATAACCCAAAAACGAACAAATCTAACAATCGATTAACCTGTCGTTCGTTGAAATCTTTAATACTTTGCCCGTCTTGTTGTGACTCCTCAGAGCATGAAGATTCATGGGTCCGGAGATCTTTAATGTTAAGTTGTTGAACGTCTTCCTCGATCACATTTGATCTGAGACGGCCCGTCGTTACATGAGGCCGAGCCTTAAAAATTAAATTTTATAATTTTATCTATACCAAAAAAAAAGAATTACTATTTATTTTCCGTGTAAACTCCCTTTCTAAGAACACTCATGCCTTTTCATGTTAAAAATGATCATTTAAAATAATAATGGTAACTGTCACTATAGGTAGGCAACCTACCGGATACCCGGACCCCAAATATGGGGGTATACATAGATGAACAAGGGGGGAGGTAGGGTGGGGTTTACTCTCTCCCCTAGTCTCAAAATTTTGCTCCCCCCCATCCCCCCAAATTTTCGAATTTTTTACCCCTGACCCCCCTCTAGATTTTTAAATCTGAACCCCCCCCCCTCTCAAGAAAATTTTAAGTACTTTTTTATACTAAATTTTCTTCCAAAAAGTTTTAACACAAATTCATGTTTTTACACACTTTTTGTACCTGAATATCGCTATATATTCAATAAAATGTAGTATTATCTAAAAAAAACTATTATTAAACCTTTAACGGTTTAAAAGTATTTTGCTTCGGAAATTGGACCCCACCTGACCCAATTCTAGGTTTCAAAATCTTCTACCCCGGGTTGACCCCCCTAGAAAGCTAGGGGGGTTCTACCCCCCTAGAATCCCCCTCCTAGATTTTGAAATGTCATTTATCCGAGGTAAACACCCCCCCTAGCTTTTTGATCGTGTTCATCTATGGGGGTATACCAAAAGAGAATTTCTCAAATACGTTATTTTTAGCGTTTTAAGTACAAAGACCCTTCAAGCTTTAGGGGGATGGGTGTCTGGAGTACCTCCAAATTAAAGGGGGATATTGGCAGTTTTAGATTTTTGGGGGTTTATAAACCCACACCCAGCCCATCTACGATTGTTACCAGAGCCTTCGAGAAAAATAATGGCACTTTTTAAAGAGACAGACCGTATTTTTAACACTTGGCTAATATTGTCAATCAGATCTTTGAGATATATTTAGGCTAAAAAATATTGATAATTCTTGAAAATAATATTTTTAAACAAACAAACTAACTCTGGTTGTAGATTTCTTGATAAATTCTTCTTCCGATTGAACTAAATGATCTCGAATACCACTGGCGGCTTCCACTAAATGCGGAACGATTTCCGAAAGAAAGTTTTTCGTTCCCAGCCTTACCGCTAATTGCAAAAGGAAGCTTCTAAACCGTTCTTTTGAAGTGAAATATATATTATACAAAAATCTTATAATCATTTTTTACTAATTCTTATTGTTTTCATATAAATCGTTTTAAAATTTATTGCGTTGTTGTATTAAATTAAACCGGATAATTTTGATTCAGATTTACCTGAATGAAAAAATAAAGCTTTAAAATGGAGTCAATGACATATTGATAAAAAACTTGTAAGTTTTGCAACATAACTTGATCAATCAACTGTAAGGTTTTGAATAAATAAACGATTTTATTCCATTAGTAAAATAACTAATAACTCTATAAAAACTACCTATCAATATAGCGATCAAATTAAAATCAAACCAAGATGAACATAAATTTTAAATTTAACCAAGATGAACATATATTTTTAAAAAATTAAACTTTTATAATTTAGTCTTTTCAAGGTATTTTTTCACGAACCTGTGATAAAGCTTAAGATGTTTCATAGTGTAATTAGCATCAACATCATACAAAATGTCCAGGAGCGGTGTGAAATATTCCAATGTCAGATTTATTCCTAGATATTGACCCAAAGGATTAAACAATGACCACAAGGCCAACACGCAGGTCCACGGACTGCAAAAGTTTTCTCTTACAAACCCAGCAATCAAAACCACCTAAAACACACAACATGAAAATGCAACGAGGTTACTTTGACGTAAATTCTTTTCTTTTTCTTATATTAAACACTTTTTGCAGAATATAATCCGAACATCTCGTTTTATTTATAATATTTTATGTATTACTTTTTTAATTCATAATTTTATTTATCTACACACACATGGTGCGTAGTCCGTTGTTTCGTGCTCGCAAAAACATCGTAGAATTAACATAAATTTTAATTTTTTAAAACACAATTAATAACATTAAGTATATTAACTTACATACCCATTCTAGGTTTACACTGGGTAAAACAAGCAGACACAAACGTTCCACGCTATTAATTTTTTGTTCTCCTTGAGATTTTAGGCGTTCAACGGTTTGATTTGTATTGTGTGCATTTATATTCGGATGCAGTAAACATTCATTTCGAATTTTATCTTCAATATTGACAACCTAAATTTTTTAAATTAAATTTTATCTCAGTTTTGATATTGTTGTATTATGCTGGATAATTTCAACCTGATTTTTTTTGCAAAAAAAAATATTATTTTAAAGTCTATTGGAATAACTAAGAAAATCAAGCCAGCTTACGTTAACACATAGGCTTGATTGCCTTGGCACAAAAACGGATCAATTATGTTTTTGGTAGAAAAAGAAATTCTCCCATTTAAAAGAATTACAGCGAGGAATTTAAAAAGATAGAAGTTTAACAATACAAAAACATTTTAAGCTTCCAAAACAATGAACAATGATTTCACAAAGAAGAAATGTATTTTTTTATGGTCTACCTTAACATTTTAAAAATAGTTTCTTGTTTGTGTTTTTAAAAAAGACAATGAAAAAGTTCTAAAAATAAAACACTTCTATTGTTTTTCTCAAATAAAACATTATGCGTCTCGGAAAACATAGCAAGTTATAGCAGTTTTAATTATTTTTAATAACTATTATCTTTGTATTCATAATCACATACCTCCGCTATAACTTCGTGTATAATCGGAAGATAGTGGGGAAATGGAAAAATGTCGTTTAACGGCTGAAGAAACATCCCAGGACTCAAATCAAACTGTTCGGAATAACCCGCTTCTTTCTCTGTGGAATCATCATTTTGTGGAATATGTAACAAAACACATATGGCTCGTCGCAGAGATCTAAAAAGCTAAATAGTGTTATAAATATCATTTTAAAAATAAAAATAAATTAAGAAAATATTGCTTTAGCTAAACTATGTGTGTCAGGAAGCGACAAATCTAGCCCTCAAATTTTTGCATAAAATCTGCAAACAAAATAATTTAAAAAAAACACAACTTTTTTTCGCTTTTTCTTAAAAATATCCGAGTAGATTAGCATTCGATTTTCGCAGACCTGTGCACTGCCCCCGGGGTTTTATTAGAGGGGGCAATTGCAAAACGGGGGGCGACGGGGGGCAACTTTTTTGAAAAAGGGGGAGGGCAATAAAACGGGGGGACAAGCAGGGGAGAAAGAAAAAAAGTTAAAAAAAAAAGAAAAAAAGAGAGAGAAAAAAGAAGTAAAAAGGGAAAAAAAGAACAAAAAAAACGAAAGTAGGGTAGAAATAGGTCTAAAATGGCTTAAAATGCATTGAAATAGGCTAAAAACTGCAAAAATTTCGCGATGATGGCGTCATAATAGGTCAAAAATGGCGCCATAATTTTTGGGTACTTTTTCATTTTTGAGCGGGGGACAATAAAACGGGGGGGGGGGGCAAATCTTCCAGTAAAGCGAGGGGCATTTCCAAATCGTGCACATGTCTGTTTTCGTAATAATAGTTTTTCCTTTTTTCTGATGTCAACAATAACAAACCACTAAACAATAATAAAAGTTGCGAAAATTTTGGTAAGTATAACCTAAATTTGAAATATTTAGGACAATATTAACTAAAATGTAACAAATAGCATTTTAATTTAAAATTTACAAGGTTTTTCTTTATTTTTAGTAATGGTTAAACCATTCCAAATAATCGGATATGGATAACTTGAATACTGTTTTAAATCTGATAATTGTTTATTTATGAGCCGAAATTAATAAAAATTTGTAGTGTCGAAATAATATCAGAAATAAAGCGTCATTAGAAAAAGCTAAGTTATTTCAAAAAAAAGTTGTTGGGTGTAATTGCAAAAAAATTACATTTTTTTATTTTACGCTTCCTGGGGACATTTGACTTTAATATTGTGGTTGTACACACACAAACAAACCGGAATAAATAAAAAAACCAAAACCTAACGGGCACAGAAAAGTCTGAAAACAAAAAAACAGACACCTAAATATTTGCCTTTAACTAGATAATGACAAAAATTCAGCAGAGCTGTAAACAAGTGTGAACACCGTCGTAAAGTTTTGTTAATGGGCAATAAAGTCTCATAAGATTTTATTATGCCATATCCCCAAATCACAGTCCCTACTTCACAGGCATTGCACGCTTCAACACAAGAGCAAAAAGTAATGGTTAAATTTCTGATAGGTACCTGGGAATTTCCTTCCGTTCGTTCGTGATGAGTTTTCGCGCCAGCTGGAGTCTCTGGCGCCAGGAAGCCGTACGTGGTATGAGACGCAAGTGGGGAGACAGACAGAGTTCTGCCAACAGAACACCCAGCGATGTTAGACAGTCCTCCACTGCCTTGGACTGCTTTTTCTTTCTCTGCACATTTTTAATGTTACAAAAAATATTCAAACATCTAACAAATCGCAAATAAAACAAGACTGCTTTTTCTTTCTCTGCACATTTTTAATTTTACCACAAATTATCAAACACCTAATGAATCGCAAATAAAACAAAAAAATCATATTAACTCAAATAATGGATTTTTTTGATTTAAAAATAAAAATAAGTCAAAATTTAATAACAATTTTATGTTTCTTTAATTATAAAACATTTAAAAAACATTAAATAAAATACCTCATTTTTGTATATTTTTCGCACCAATGCCAACAAGTCCATTGCTGAGTTATCCACTTCATAGACTTCAGACGGTTTCTGGAAGGCTTCATAAAGTGGATTCATTACCATATTACTAGCTTCCTCCATGGTGATATTATTAGTTTGAGCGATGTTTGTCTATAATACAAAGCGCCAATGACAATTGAATTATTTAAAAATATATATTGAATTATATAAAAAAATGGTTATAATGGTTAGCGATTTACTACAAGAAATATCTATTTCTTTTATAAAAAATAACACAAAAACAACCTTAATTAGCTTTAAACAGCGCAATATAATGTTTTAGCTTAAATACTAATAAACTTGGCGCTAAAAAGGGGAGAAAGCATTAAAAACGGGGGGGGCTTTCCTAAACGCACACAACATTGAGTATTAAAACCCACAAAATTAAATTAACCCACAATTTTAGCATAATTGGATATACAAAGGAACCCAGTATCGGTAACTTTATAAAACTAAATGTTCCCCCTAAAACTCAGATAATGCGAAGTTGATGAGTGCGTCAGAACGCAACGCAGAAACTTCCATTACGTTCACAATCGTCTAAGCGATTCCGAACTTTGACTGCAGAGAAGAGATTCAATAATGGTCGGGCTGAATTTTATCAGAATCCTTAAATAATTACTAACATCCCTGAATATCAAAAACACCTCCATAAAATACGAACGTACTTTTTAGCGGTGTTTGCAATATTCAACGATTCTGATAAAATTCACCATGACACTAATATTTTATAAAACAATCAATGCC